>CAUYSK010031719.1:0-12617 GCA_963575035.1 Avahi laniger
GGATAAGTGATAACTTTCAAACCACTCCAAAATATTCAATTTATGACTAGAAATAAGCAAAGAAAGGTAAATTATTAAATACCATTATCAGCACCTGGATTTTAGTGGTAAATAAAATTCTTCCATAGGCTGTCACTCAATATCATTAGCTTAAATTAGTTTGATGAAGTCTTCTCTACTCAGATTCTAGTGGCTTTTACCTAAGCCCCTAGAAAAGCAATCTTCTTGGTCCAGATTCCCAACTAACAAGGCATTCGCTACTGACTAATGTGGTTTAAGTGGGCTCATGTGTACCCCCACTTTCAAAAGAGCCTGAGTTGAGACAGGGAAACCCAGAAGAGATCGCCCTGGCTGCCCCTGGGAGGAAAGGGTCAGGGAGGAGCGACCTGGAGAAGAGAGAGGGCTAGATAAAGGGCTCTCACACAAGTGTCTCAGGCTCAACTCTCAGAGACTCATTACTCTGAGCAAATTGGGAACTGCTGCTATAAAAGATTTCACAAAGGTAATCTACTTTAACAGGGGTGGTTCTAAGACTTGGGCCATCAGTGGCTTCTTTCTTTGTATTTAGGGACTGCTCAGAAGATCTAATCCAGGGATTAAACCATTTCTTCCATAGGGAATCTCATTTACCTTTTCCCTTTACTATGCAGAGCAATTATGCACTCACACCCCAGCTTCTACCTCCACCTTTTATCCCCACCGCCCATGATGGCTTGGCAAACAAAGGGCATTAGCTACCAGGACCCCCTCTCAGAATTATACGTAACAATAAAGCACTACTTTCTCTCACACATAGATAAAAGGCAAAATAAAAATAGCTCAAAATCAGTTCAGGTGGTGGAACTGTGGGTGATTTTTTTCTTCTTTCTATTTTCAGTCTTCCCATATTTTATTTGATTATGATACATATTAATAAGTTCTAACATTTCCTGAACACTGACTCTGGGCCAGGCACTTGGCTAAGCACATTACTTCTTTTATTTCACTTAATCCTCTTTATAAATCTGTGAATTTACATATAAGGAAACTAAAGAAATTAAGTAACTTATCAGTGTGTACCCTGATCTACCTGACATTAAAGTCAGGACTCTTAGCTACTACATTTATTTTTATAATGGAAAAAGTACACATTTAAAAAAAAAGAGATTATAGAATTATTACTGAACCAAACCAAGTTTCATTCACCTAGCGCAGTAAAGCCAGACACTGAAGCCAAGACTTGTAGTGAGAGAAAAAGTCTTTATTGCAGGGTGCCAGGCAAGGAGTACCAGCAGCTATCTCTTAAGAAAAGGACTCCCAGTGGCTTACAAGTTGGGGCTTTTAAGGCCAGGAGTACATTTCAGGCAGGCAAGAATGTAAATCGATACATAGAGGTTATACCTTGGCTTGCCCCAAAAGGCAGGATTATCTGAAAAGCGGGGCAGGGTGGGCATAGGTGAATTCAGAGATTCTTGGATTAGCAGAAAGGAATGGCAGGGTGATGTGACAGGAAAGGAATGAATGTTAAAATGAGTTTGACAGGCCCCTGGGGGGAAATTTAAAACAAAGAATAGCGGTCAGAGGTCCATTCCTCAGTTCCCCTTTATCTGCATTTTCTATCAGTGGGGATTTCTGAAAAACAACTCAAGAGCATATGTTAAGTTGCCATCTTTTAGTTTCTGTAGGGAACCAAAACACCTCCTGACTCTGGCTGGCTTGGAAGGCCTTTGTTCTCATGGGCTCCCCACTTACTTTCCGAAGCTAGCCAGGTACCCAGAACTTCCCCCTAAGGGACTCCTTTATTTCCATGCTTGGGGTCTCTGCAGGCCCAAAAGAGGGGTCCCTGCTCTGTCTCAGGATGTTGAAACTAGAGACTTTAGTCATAGTTTTATTTTGGGAATTGAACTGTTGTAAAAATGAGAAGGTACATGGTATGGTAGTATATATAGTACAGTGGTTAAAAGCCTGAATCCTAGAGCCAGAACTCATGGGCTCAACACCCAGTCTCCTGTCTTTCTAGATCTATGACCCTGAACCTAACTTCTTCATGCCATATTTTCTCATCTATAAAATAGAGATAATAATAGCAACTACCACTGGGTCATTGCAAAGATTAAATTTATTATAACAAGTATAATAGGGCCTGGTACATGGTAAGTACTATGAAAGTATTCATCGTTATTATTTTATCCCAAGGGGTTGTGAAGCCAAGCTTGTATTCTCTGATATTGTGAAATATATTATTTGGTCTTAGTCCTGTTTCCTGACCCACAGTTCCTAAAACCCTTGGAATCTCTTAAGTGATAAGTGCCTTTTTGTATCCTAATGAGATGACTGGTGGCTGGGGGCTCCTGAATAGGCTCAGGATGGGGGCTGGCTGTCAAGGGAACCAATCTTGTGATTAGAGGATTGGAACTTTCAGTTCCACCATTCCATCTCCCAGGAGGGGAGAAGGGCTGAAGGTTGAGTTGGGCACCAAAGACCAATGATATTATATAATGCTTACATAATGAAGCCTCCATAAAACCCCAAAAGGGCTGGTTTCAGGGAGCTTCTATATAGCTGAACACATGGAGGTACCTGGAGGATGGCATGCCCAGAGAGGGAATGGAAGGTCTGCACCCCTTCCCAAATGCCTTGCGCCATGCATATCTCCATCTGGCTGTTCACCTCTACCCTTTGTAAAATCCTGTTGACTTAAAATCAAAAGATCGATAAAGTTGGAAAAGAGAATTTTATTTCTTATGACAGGTTGCAATCTGTAGGCTAGGAAGTATAGCCTCTGGCTGAGACCAAAACCAGGCACTTTGAGGGAGGAAGGCCGGGACAGGAGTTTTATGCCAAAAAGGTTAGCTAAGCTCACATATCTCACAGATTTTAGGAGGAGCTGTGAATATTCATGAAGGGGGGGTCACACACATGTGTGGTAAGCAAACATGTATGTTACATATGTCCATCCCATGTTCACTTTGGGGTGGAGACTGAACATTAAAATAGAGTAAAATTAGGTTCTGTATGTCAAAAGGAGAAACATAAAACACAAAGGCATTTTGTGCATTCTCCATAAATCAACCAGAATCAGTTTGTGGTTGGTGGTGATTTATCAGCAAAGAATGCTTTGTGAACTTGTCAGTTATGTTAAAACTGCAAAAAGGAAGGGGAGTCTGGCCCTGTCATCAGGAGGTTGGTTGAAGTTGAAGTCAGAGGAGGAATCTTTCAATCTTTGTTTTCCAGGGCTGATTTCTGTTTAACTCTTAGGGAAAAGTCTAGTGATGGTTAGTTAGTGATGAAGAGAGTATACTGAGATGTAACTGACCTCCCTTCTCATGACAGCCAAGCAACTTAGTTTTTAAAGTTTTTCTGTGGTCCTTGGCCAAGAGGGGTCCATTCAGTCAGTTGGGGGACTTAGGATTTTACTTTTATCCCACAATCCTTTATAATATATGGGTAGACATAAGTGTTTCCCTGAGTTCTGTGAGCCATTCCAGCAAATTAGTAGAACCCTAGGAGGGGTCATGGGAACCCCAATTTATAGCTAGTCAGTCAGAAGTACAGGTAACAGCCTGGGACTTGTGGCTGGCATCTGAAGTAAAAGAAAATCTTGAGAGACTGAGCCCTCAACCTGTGAGATGTGACTCTAACTCTAGGTAGATAATGTCAATTGAGTTATAGGACACCCAGCTGGTGTGTGCTGCGGAGCTGTTTGGTGTGTGGAGAAAAACCCCCCACACATCTGGTGTCAGAAGTGTTGTATTTAGTGGTGGTCTCTTACCTCTCCTGAAAAGAAATTCGGGTTGTAATTCACCTAAGCTCCTGGATGAAGAATTTTAAGAATGAGACTGTCTGCCTTTCCTAGTAGGATGGCCTTAAGGTAAGGTATGGGCTGGGGCATGATGGGAAGGGTCAATTTCTCTTGGGGCTGAATACATGCACCTTGTAGGGAAAAATCTCCTGCTATTATTTTTAACAGCACAGCCAAGCCTCAGAGCAGAAATTTTCATCTTTTTTCATGTAATAATTATAATTATTACTCTACTTATTAGAATTATCATATTGTCAAAGGTCTGTTCATCATTTTTTAAAGCAAAGAAAAAAAATGTCTACAATTTACCAAATGAAACTCAAGGGAATAAAAGAACACTGTATAGAATAATAACAATATTTCTGCAGCAGAAGCAATAGTTGCCTAATACATGATCAAGAAGCAAAATTAGTCCTTCTTTTATTAGGCAAATGGATGAGTACAGGAGCATGAGTGTCACTGAGGGGAGAATTCGTAAGCAAGGGGCTGGGTGATGGGCTCAGGTGTTTGGAAGTGGTGGGCTCTGCTCAGAAAGTCATGGGCTATGAATCCTCAGGCTTGGTTCTTCACCCAATATTGGTGACTCCCAAGTTGGGGCCGAAGAATATATATGAAATGTCAGGTGAAATAACAGCAAAAAATCCAATCAAGGCAGAACAGAGACAATAGTATCTCATTTGGTCCAGGGAATATAAATCAAACAAATATACTTCTTCACTTCTCACTCACCTCTGCCCAGTGTAAAGGTCTCCTCCAAGGTAGCCATAGTTGCAGTACTTCCAGCTATTGGGAGGTCTCTGCTATTTATGCTGTACTATAATCTGCCTTCTTTAACTTATACTCTACATTTTGACAGGGCAGAACAAATTTATTCTGTCTGTCACAAAAAAGCATTTTAAATATTTATAGATAATGATATTACAGACATTGCTATTCTTTTGGTTGACTTTTTTTTCTTTTCCAGGCTAAATGTGACTGTTTCTAACAACTATTCCTGATTTCCCGACCCTTACCACCCTATTACCCTTCTCTAGTTGGTCAATATCCTCCAAGAATTGTGGTACCTACCACAGAACCCAGTACTTCAGTGTGGTCTGACCATAGCCCACTGCAGTAGGCAGAGCTGTCTATAATCTCCACCTCACTTCCCTTCATGCAGTCAAAGACTGGGTTGCTTTTTTCCAGATGACACATCATAATTCTGGAAAATATTCAACTTGTGGTTAATTAAAGTCCCCAGTCCTTTTATATGAACAAATGCTGTCCAGTTTACATCCTAAACTTATATGGCTGGTTTTCTTTTTACCCTAAATATAGAATTCCCTAATTATTTCTGATATATTCTATCTTATTGAGTTAGACAAGAAACTCCAGACTGTCTAGACAATTTTGAATTCTGATTTAGCTCTATAGCTATACTTTCCAGCTTTGTGTCACCTGTAGGTTTCGTAAGAATGCCATTTCACCTATGGATGCATTGCAAGAGTAAAGCAAACTTTTCTGACATTATTGAAAGTGTAGGCTTGGGTACACGACACAGAATGACTTCTAAATTAGCTAGAGCAATTTATAGACAGCCTTTTTCAATTCTCTCCAACCCACCTGCATGACATGTAATACAAAGCACACAAAGAAGTAAAAGAGTCCTATTTAATGTGGGTAGTGAGCAAAGAAGAAAACAGAAAGAAGCAGTGACACTACCTGTACCTCCCTCCCTATTCTATCCCTGGTCCCAGAATTGAAAATTCTTGTGGTTTTGACCAGGTATTATCCCTTGGAGATGGAAATGGCCAATGATATGTTTACAAGTCCTCCTAGAACATGGCCCAGCCTAGCCACCCAACCAACTTCCCTGTCCAGGGAGATCAGAGACAGTAGGTTGGTATCAAGGCATTGTTTGAACAGCATAGGTGTCAAATACTGCAGCCCTGGTCTGTATAAAACTCATCCCTTTGATAGTTCCCAATCTCCCTGCCAGAAACCATTCCTTCCTCCCTCTAGCCTTCACCTCTGCAGGATCAGTACCAGTCAGAAAAGGAGTTGTTCTTCTCATTGATTTATTTCCTTCTATTTAGACCCAGTCAAAGGAACTGGGGCCTAACTTTTATGACCTTAGTGTTAGGAAAACAAAGCTTGCTAATAATATTAAGGAATAGAAATAATTTTATGGCCAGGTCCTGCTGACCAGTATAATGTTTTTTCTGATACAGTTGAAACTAAAACACACTATCTGAACCCAGACATAGTCAATATGACTTTGACAACTCTCCTTCCCAAGGGAGATAATCCTACCAATAGTCTCTAGGAAACTCCCTTACATGGGCTGATATGCTGCTCTCTTTTCTTCATATCTCAAGATCAGATCATCTCAAATGGAAAAGAATGTCCTACACCATCATCAGAGTGGGAGCTATAAAGCAAGAGAGTAGAGGATAGGACTATATTTAGGAGCTGGCCCTAGAATCTGGCCTGGATTTCAGTATTGGCTTTTCCACTTACCAACCATGTGATTTTGTGCAAACTACTAACCTCTCTGTTCTTAAGAGATAAATAAATAAAAACAGAATTATTCTATTTTCATTAATCAATAAAGTGATGTGATAAGACTAAATCAAAATAAGTTATGTAAACTAATTAGTATAATCCTTGGCATATATATAGTGTTCAATAAATATTGGTTATTATTAAATAGTCTTCTACGTGTTCAGCTTTCTTTTTCTAGTGCTGAATTTCTATGCTTTGATCTAAAATAATTAAGAAATCTGGTAACAGTGTCACCAGGTTCTTAGAATCCTAGTGTGTAAGTGACTTAATCTAACTCTTCCTTTGATAGATGATGAATATTAGGCCCAGGAAGGAAAAAGGAATTTCCCACGGTACACAATGAGCGAATGGTGGAGCCAGGACTATAAACTGGGTAACCCGACTCCCAATCCTGTCCCCAGTTGTAGCCCCCTTTTTCCCCCAGAAAGGAATCAGAATTGGCTGTATAACCAAATGCAAATTTAGATGCTAGTATATTCTATATGTAGGAATGCGATAGTTATTGTGGAATATATAAAAAATAGATGTCTTTATATGTATTTCATTCTATATAGAGAAATTATAAGAATTATCTATAAATATGTATGCATAGTACAATGAAGCTGATGCTCCAAACTCCCACTTCCAAGCCTCCTGTTTGCTAAGCAGCATGGGATTACTGAAAAAGCATAGAACTTGGAACTGACTGAGCTTAGATTCAAATCCCAATTCTACCGCTTACTGCTTACATGTCCTTTAGCAATTTACTTAACCCCTCTGAGCCTCAATTTCTTCATCTAGAAAGTGGAGATATCAAGTCATTTCAGTGGGTTTTGTAATGCCTCAGGCGTATATCGATAGTAGAGAATGGTGGTTGGTGTACAGAGATGCCCATCACACACTGGCACCCTCCTTAGATGATCCCCAGTTGGCTTCCCTGGTCTGGTGCTTTGCTGGAAGCAAGGCACTGCCTGGGGCTGAGTGGCACAGGAACCATATTTAAGAGTAAAGACAGTTGCCTGCTTTCTTTGTCATGAGTGGGATGGGAACATGGTTCTTGAAGTTTCCCTCAGGGCCACTTGAGAGAATAATGTTATTTTCTAAAGGACATCAGTTTAGGAAGTATGCCAAGACCCAGGGTTACTTACCACAGGAAAATTGGATTGTTCAGTGTCAGGCCTTGTCTGGCTGGCTAGAGCTGTCTATGCACCAGCCCTATATATTCTAATCCTCAAAGTCTATTATCACCTAAAAGCAGCTTTTGCTTTTGGCGCTTGGATTGTCAACTGCCACAGCCTCCTCTTGGTAAGCTTCCTTGTGCATTAGGTATTTATAAACATTTATGGAAGGGAGGGAGGGAGAGAGGGAGGAAAGAAAGATGGAAGGAGGGAGGGAGGAAGAAAGGAAGGAAGCTCAAGGATGCAACAGTGATTGGTCCTTGATAACTAGGAAATAACGTTTTATTCTGAGAGAGAATCTATAAAGTCGATCTATAATGGATCAAATCAGAATTTGCAAAGTCATCTTAAAGGGGCAGTATAGATTCTTAGCCAAATAAGACTTTTATATATCAGTGGTTCCCTAACGTGGTGGGGCCTGAGTGGGACACATTTACTCTGATGAATTCACTGGAGTCCAGGGTCAGGCCCTCAGCTTTGCAGCATTAGAAACTTGAAACCTGGCCTGATCAGAGTCACTCGGGATCCCCTCATAAATATTCAGATTCCTAGACCCCACCACAGATCTAATAAACCAGAATTTCCAGCACAGTTAAAAAGCCTGTATTTCTTTATAAGTTCCCAGGTGCTTTTGTGGCAACCAGCCTCATTCTGGTGGGCAGACTGACTTTGGGAATAAGTTCCACTGCAAGAAGTCTGAAAAGGATTTAACATATATACAGGGCGATGTGTTGGTCAAAAAAGACTTGGTCAGCGAGGGGAATGTGGGAAAGGGCACACTCGCTGGCTTAGGCCTGCACGGCTCAGGAGTGGGGTCCCCTGCCAGGGTGCCCCAAACATCCAAGCCATCTGGAAAGTGGATTCCTGTTGAGGAGACAGAGGCCCCAGGCAAGCAGAGCCTGATGATACTAAACATTTGAATCATCTCACTCCCTTTGTCAAAGTTCCTTGTTCATTGAGCAACTTTCTGATGATCTCTCTCTCTCTCTTCCCATGCAGCTAGCCTAGAGGGAGAAAAGGGGCAGATCAGACCAAATGTTTCCCACCGTAAATTAATAAACTGGCATTCTGGTTATGTATCAGTCTCTTGTGGGTGAGTATGAGTCAGCATCCCTGAGTCTGATCAACTCAGACACTCTGCCAAGATCAGGTGTCTGATGCTGCAAAGCTGAGGGCCTGAGCCCTGACCTCAGTGAATTAATCAGAATAAATGTGTCCACTCAGGCCCCAGGAAGTCAGCCAGTTCACCTTTCCTGGAGAAGGGAGGTGAGGAAAAGCCCATTTCCCAGAGAAACACATGATGGAAAACCTTGACACTATCTATGCTTTACTGGGTACATGAACTGGGGAGGAAGGGTGAAATCCTTATAATAACTGTCCTTTAAAAAGCTTTTTCTGTTCTTAAAGGGCTTTCATATACATAAGCTCATTTGTCACTTGCAACAATCCTGAGAGGTAGGGGGTAGGTCAGGCATATATATCGTTATTTTTCTTATTGCAGAGCTGAGGAATCTGAGCACATGGTCACTTACCTAAAATCCAAAGTAAATGGCCCAACTAGGACTAGAATCCAGGTCTTTAGACTCTTATCCATTATTCTTCTCACTTCTTCTCTCATTTAATAAAGAAAAAATACCCTAAACAGAATCCTAAAGGGGCAATAGAAACACCTGAATGGGACAGAGTGGGACTGTATTTCATGTTTGTGTTGAGAGGCTGAAGGGCAAATTCACAGCAGAGTAGAAAAGAACTCAGACCAGTGGTGGTGGTAAGAAAGCTCACTCAATTTTTTTCTTAGCCAAGAGAACTGAGAACTGATTTGATTTAATTGAACAGATGATTATTGAGTATCTACTGTGTGCAAGGCTTTGTGTGGTAGGTGCTACCAAGAGGAGTCGAGCTTAGAAACGAGCATTTTTAAACATGTACTTCGGTATGGTGAAGAGTGACCCTAAAATGGCAGCATCAGAGAATGTGATCCACAACCAGGGTATTTTAGGGGAGATGGGGAAGGGGAAAAGCTGACTGTGGTTAGGATTCTGGCAGTCAAGACCATTTGGAAATTCGGGCTTGCTGACGTTTCATCAGGGAGGGATGTTTGTGTGAAATCTTTCTTGGGAAAATAAAAAAGGATGCGACTTCCTCAACATTTTTCCGTCATTGTATTTTATCTTATTTCTTTAAGTCCTTGGTGACTTAACGAGTGACAGTTCCCAAAATAAATCCCAGGTTGTTTTTCTTTTTTAATGTTTTTTTACAATTGTATGAAAAGGAATTGTGGACCAGGTCCCTGGGCTCCTCTTTCTCCTACTCTAACAAGGGCTTCAACATGATCTACAGCTGAGATGGGGGCTCCAGCTGGACCTCTGTTCACTAGCGCACAGACACTGCCCTGTGGTTTGCTTCAGTCTTCATGTTTTGCTAACTGGTTGATCTGGTTCTTTCTTTGTAAATCTGTACATTCTGATGTGAGCACTCTGGGGTGGCAAAGGGAGGGAGAGCTGCTTGTTCCCCACCCAATGGGTTCATGTCTGGCTGGATCAGCCTCCCACCTCTCTGGCTGATTCATCAGGCTCAGTCTATTCAAACAGATGGAACTTCTATTTAGGCATTTTAATAGCATGTATTTAAGATACCCTATTGAGAATCCGATCTGACAGAGGTGTGATGAAGTGTTGATGTGCTGAGAAACCAGGCTTACTAGGCAAATAACTTCTTCCCCAAAACCGGATAATTTGAATCAATTCAACAAGTACTTGACTGCAGGCCTACTGTGTACCAGTGTGTGTTCAGCATCGAATTAAGAGAGCTAGAAAGGATGCAGAATGCTTGGCACACAAGCCTTTGGAAGGTTCTACTTTCTCTGGGGAGAAACAGTGCATGGATGGATGTATTTGCAATTCTACAAATGTCTTTGACTACCTACTATGTGCAAGGGGTTTAAGCAAGTAAGCAGCTAAATAGGATATTTGCCACAACACCTCTTTTATATCAAGCCTATATCAAGCAATTCAAAGGAAAATGTCTCTCAAGATGAGAAAAAGGCAATAAAAAGTCTAACATTTATTGAGCACCTCAATTGAAAGTACTGAATGCTCTTTAATGCACCACGTTCCTTCTTAACACCATGTCATTGCTTCTGTTATTGCCCTGATTTTATCCACTCCCCAACTGTGTTATGCTTATTCAACTCTTATCCTTCTTTTTTAGATCAAATCTGACTTTTTCCAAAAAGTTTTTGGTTCCAACCTTCAGGCTTTCCTTCAAAGCCTTTACTGTTAATACCATGCTGTTTGGATCTTCAATTTAGTAACTAACAGCATATACTGTCTTGCATTGATCTTGAATCTTTCATGTTTGTTATGCTTGGAAATAAAACAATACTGTAAGCCCTTTAAGGGTAAAGCTCAATTTATATTTGTTCAGTTAATCAATATTTGCTCAGCAACAAATATGTATAAATAAGAAAAGATTATTGCTCTTAAGGAGCTGATACATTTTGCTACTCTGAAATGGAATAATAATCTCTTTATGAAAAGCACTTTGGCATAGTGCCAGACACATAGTAAGTCTTCTATAAATGGATGCCGTTATTAGTAATTATTTCTTTGAGGCTGGATAGAAGAGTGGGAAGTAGAAATAAGAACTGAGATAGGAAATTGCAATTGTTAAGATGCTTTTGGAAGCAAGTAACAGAAAACCCAACTCGAATGGCTTAAACATAAAGGGGATTTATTGGCTTTCCTCACTGGAAAATTCCAGAGGTAGAGTAATGATTGATTATGATTCAATCAGAGCTTTGGCATGTCTTTTTGTGATTCTTTTGGTATTAATCTCTCCCTATGTTGGCTTCATCCTCAGGCTGGTAGCAAGATGACTATAGTAACTCTAGGCTTCACACTTACACACAACATCCAGAGAAAGAGAGAATTCACCTCTTCTGGTGGTTCTCTTAACAGTGAGGACTTCTTTCCTCTAAGCCCCAGCAAACCTCCCTTCTCATTTCAGTGTACCAAGTGAGTCCCAAGCCTTTTTCTCCACCCGTTCCTTGGCCACGGAATACTATGGACTGCTTGGCTTGGGCTCTAGGTTCCTGACCCAGTACTGGTAAAAGGATGAGATTACTATGCCATTTAGGGTGGCCTTCTTACACTGTAGTAACAAGCAACCCCCAGATCACAGTGGCTATTTAATACAACTAAAATTTCTTTGTTTCTCTTACTACATGCCCATGTAGATCGGCAGGGGGAGCTCTACCATTATAGTCACCCTGGGACCCAGGCTGATGGAGGCTTCCTCTTGACACAGGCTTCAGCAATCACCATAGCAGATGGAAGGGGACCTGATGAATCACACACTAGCTCTTAAAGGCTTCTGCCTGGAAGTGACATATATCATTTCTGTTCACCTTTCATTGGCCAAAGCAAGTCACATGGCCATCCTTACCTACAACAAGCTGGGAAATGCAATTCTACCATGTTATCTAGGAGAACTAGAATATTATTGCCATAATTACCCTTGGCACAATCACGACCAATTTATGGAGATGACCATAGAGTTACCTTCTTCTAAAGCACATGTACTTCCTTGGGAAGGAAATCCCTTAGTAAAACTCAGGTATTATTAGGAAGGGAGCAAGGAGCTGAGTAGGCAACCAATGATGTTTATTATAGAAGTTGTATGAAGGCAAACTGGTCTCAGACATCAAAGAAATAGAAAAAGCAAGATCATGAACAGACTGGCAAAGTTTGAGGAGAAGAGAAGCAACTACTGTTAAGAATGTAGCTACCTAGAGATCTGCACAGCAGCAAGGCCAATAGTGATGAGTTAGTATCTTTGCTGCTGCACTTGCCAGGCCAGCAGTGGGAGCATAGAAAAGTAGACGAAGAAGATAGATAGGAATGATGGATGATTTGAAGGACTTTGTGGGAGGTCTTGGGTTGTGGAAGTTAAAGAGTTGAAGTCAAGAGGTTCTCAAATGGGCAGCACAGCCCAAACCATAATATAAACTGAAACAAGAATCATATTTTTAAACTAATAAGTCTTTGAAAAGTAACTTATAACAGTAACAAAGACTTGTGGTAGGTGGTACAGACAGATGAAATGGAATCCAAATAATGGAAAATAGAGAACGG
>CAUYSK010031720.1:0-30627 GCA_963575035.1 Avahi laniger
TAAGTTTCCAAGGAAAATATGACTTCATCCAGGGCCTGAATGCCTTCCTCAGAGTTAAAGAGGACTTCATGATGTTCACTTCCAATATGATTTGCCACCTGATTATATAAAGAAATATCCATGTATTTGTTAAAGAAAAGAACTACTCTTGAAAATAAAACATGATGGAAGCTCAAGAAGCATTATAAATTAACAATAGTGAAAACTAACAAGGCAAAAAAGGGGAAATGATTTCACAGGCCTCTACCTACAAGCCCCACCCAGCCAGGCTCCCTTGTCTACCCTGGTCTCTCTGTCCTCGATTCAACTACCAAGAAGTTAATCTCCCATCCACTCCCTTCAATCCTAAGGTTTCAACCATTCTCCCAATCGGCGCCCTCTCCCTCTCCACCTATTTTACCCAACCTACCTCATCTCCAGCCCAACAAGATTTGGACTCCTTTTAACCTTTCTGAAATACTGCGTTTACATCAGGATGTTATTCCTATACAGAATGGTCCCACTCCGCATTCTACTTTCTTTGGTTTCTTCTGGATATTCTCAGCATTGATTACCTAGCACTGGTACTATTCTCTAGCACATTCTCATCCATTCTCTAAAAGTTTTCCAGAGTAGGAATTAGGTGTCCTGCTCACTGCATATGTACAAGGTCCCCTCTGCCCATAATTCTAAACATAGTGCTTTATAAAAAAAACAAAAAATACTAACAGCTAACATTCACTAAGTTCTTGGTGCATGCTGGATTCTACCGTACTTATACTTTATATGAATAATACCATTTCACCTTAAAACTGTCCCAGAGTGGACACTATTACTCCCATTAAATAAATGAAGACTCTCCGGGTAGAGCTAGGATCTGAAACCAGAAGTCAGGCTCCAAAGCCTGCAGTGTTAAGCACCACACTATGCCTTTCCTTTCAAAAGGACAAAATTATTATCATAAGGTCTTTGTGAGGATGGTATGGTCATAAAAGATAAAAGTGACCAGAATACAGTGTACAATGCAGTGGATATTCAACAGATATTTCATTCTATTTTAACACATTTAATTTCAAACAATTACCTGAGTGAATACAGCAACAAAAGTAGAATCATCCTACTCGACTTTCATCCTAATAACAAGTCTGTTCTAACTATATAACAGGCAGAGACAGCACCTTACCTTTCTAGCAGCCAGTAAATCAGGGCTGTCTTCCATGCCAATTGCAAACGTCTGGAGAGGGTACTGTACTTGGGTCTCTTTTAGCTGCTTCAACAGTGTGGCAGCAACCAAACTGGAGTCCAAGCCCCCTACATGCAAGAAAGCAAGCACACTGGTTATGTGCCCTTCAGAAGACAGGGGGAGATACGATATGTATTTCTGTTAAACGCCATGATCACAGTTTTGTCATTTAAAATCCCCAAGTTTTGTAAACTGAAATCAACTTTAATAAGAGAAAAATATAACATAGAACCTGTAATAATGGTAGCTGCATTTGAATTGGTTAAAAATCACTACACACAATTCTAAAGAATGTTTACTAGCTCACTCTTACACCAATAATATGGCAATAGTGTAACTCTAAGTTGCAGTATTACTATGAACATGAAATGCCCCTTATAAAAAAATTTTTAATCCTACAATGAAGGAAAGATTAATATAGTAAACATTTTACAATCAAAACTAAAGAGCTGGCTACAAATCATTTCATTTAAACACACATTAAATATAATTAGGTTTTTAATGGACTTCACCTGATAAAAGGCAGCCAATCCTTCTGTGTGTCATTAAACGCTTCTTAATAGCATTGTTGAAAAGGATCCGCAGGTTGTTCTTCACAGTTTCTATCTCAAAACCTACAAATACAGAAAGTAAATGAAACAGCTCTGTTTCATTGCTTAAAACCGACTTAGTTATTGAAATGAAATTCACATTCACCAACATCTGCCAGGACCCGCCACTTGCTCAACACTGAAGTCTGCCAAATCGTAATGTGTTACCTCCTAAATGAAATGGGAACTAGGTCTTGAAATCAAAATCATGCAAACAGTGTGAGACTGTAATCTTTTTCCTCCGGGGGACGAGGGGATGGGTCGGTGGGTGTTAAGTTACCTGGGAAGAGCTTCTCCACGTTGTCGTAAAGGGCATGCAGAGGTTCGTCCCTACAGTGATGAAACTTAACCATTTCAACAGATGCAACTTTGCCATTTGGCTTTAAATCCAAAACTTCATAGTGTCCCGGAAGAAAGGGCTCCACTTTCAAAAAGGGGGTCGTGGAGTGCTTCAATGTCACAAGACCTACACATTCAAAAAGATACCTTTATTCACACAATAAAGGTATATTTAGGATAACTTCCACAATTAGTTGATACCCTCTACATTCCCATTTATTTTCCCTTTTTAATACAAATAAACGCTTATTATATAATCAAAATAAGAAAAAAATTTTAATCCCCTGAAGCCCTACCTTTTATCTACAGGAGAGATAATGGAGGCATTGAGATATGCAGCAAAATTACACTGATTTCTAGGAATTCAAAGCAACAGAACTCTCAGTGTTCAATTTCTTCTCCCTAGCTAGAATTTCTCATCAAGAAATTGCTTTCTATAATAAAGCAAACAAATATAAAAAGAAAAGCAAGACACATTTATGAAGCAGAGAGATGAAATGCAATCTTAATTTTATGATATCCTGGCAGTCATTTCTTTGTTATCACTGAGGTATTTTAAAAAAAGAGTCATGGTTCCCAGCCCTTTAAACAGGCACAATGATCCATTCTTATGTACTTTAAAGTCAGATATCAAGAAGTCAGACATCTATCTTTTACCTAGTTGTTATATACTATGTGTGAAAACTGTATAAATTTTCTCAATTAATTTTTCATGGGAAGTACCTAACCTGACATCACTATCATCTTCAACACAAAAAATAAACGATTTATGGTAAACAGTAACAGCCTGTCTACACAGAATATTTGTCATGATTTAGACCATTAACCCACTAATCTGTGTAGCCCTGAATTCAAAGACCAGAAAAGGAACCCAGATCCCCTCATTAGCTTGCAGAGCTCAAGCAAGTTACACAACCTGGGTAGTGAATGGGAGACAATAACTAAAAAGTTTTAAGCAAGCAGTACCTATGACCAGATGAGGTTTTAATAGGTTATTCTAAAAGCATTGAGAAAGAAAAACCATTGCAGTACTCTAGATAAGATCATTTAGTCTGCTCTGCAAAAGGATAGTGTCAAGGATGTAGAAAAGAACAAATCAAGAAATTTCAGAGGGTAAACTGCACGGAAGATTACAGTTCCATATCAGGTGTTGGTCAGGCCCAGAGACACAGAGGACTAGGCACTTGCTTTTCCCTGTGTTCTCTGCTAGGCTGCCCCAGAAGTACATGAGGCAATTGACATATATATTTGTTCTTTGCCATTTGATCACACTAGAAATGCCTGAAAGAGATCAGCTATTAATACCCTCACTGTGACTAGTATCCCAAGGACCCTTGGACTGTCTTCATTATCCTTGCTTCAGCCAATATTAAATTTGAAAACTAAGTGAGAAAGGATTTAAAAAATGGCAAAAAAAGGCCACAAGACAGACTTTAGGATGTTACTGCTCTGCAGGTAAGAGATAAAAGAGGAATGTCCTCCTGAAGTTTACCATCAAATGTGCTATGTATGACTTGCAATATTTTCTTCCATTCTGTGGGTTGTCTTTTCACTTTCTTAATGGTGTCCTTTTAAGTACAAGAGGTTTGATTTTGATGAAGATCAATTTATCATTTTTTCTTGCATTGTTTGTGTCATTATTTAAGAAAGCTTTGCCAAATTCAAGGTCATGAAGATTTACACCTGTTTGCCTCTCAGGATTTTATAGTTTTAGTTCTTACATTTAGGTCTTTGATCCACTAAGTTAATTTCTGTATATGGCATAAAGGTCTAAATTCATTTTTTTTTGCATATGTATTATATATATCCAGTTGTCCCAGCACCAGTTTTTGAAATTCTTTCCCCACTGAATGCTGTTGGCACCCTTGCTGAAAATCAGTTGACAATAGATGTAAGGGTTAATTTCTGACTATGAATCCTATTCCACTGGGCTATACATCTATATGCTAATATTACACTGTCCTTATTATTAAGAAGATTGTTACAATTATTACTACCATTGCTTTGTCGTAAGTTTTAAAGTCAAGAAGTGTGAGTTCTCCTACTTTGTTCCTCTTTTTCAAGATTGTTCTGGCTATTCTGAATCCTTTGCAATTCCATATAAATTTTAGAGTCAGCTTGTCAATTTCTACAAAGAACTCATGTGAGATTCTAACAGGGATTCAAGTTCAATTTGTAGATCAATTTGGGGAGTACTACCATCTTAATGTTAAGTCTTCAATCCATGATCAGTAGGATGCTTTTGTATTTATTTAGATCTTCTTACATTTCTTTCAATGTTTTATTGTTTCCAAATACAAGTTTTACACTTCTTTTGTTAAATTTATTTTTAAGGATTTTATTCTTTTTTGATGCTATTGTAAATAGAGTTTTCTTAATTTCACTTTCAGATTGTTCATTACAAGTATGTAGTATTCACTGAAAGTATATAAATCAAATACAATTGATTTTTAGATATTGATCTATCTTGCAACCCTGCTGAACATGAAGGGTTTATATCTAGACTATATAAGAAACTATTACCATTCAATAATAAAAGACAACCCAATTAAAAATAGATAATTGAAAAATGGATAATCTGTGGTACAGGCAAACAAACAGAATATTATTCTGCAAATACTTATTCAGCAAATAGTAAAAAGAAATGAGCTATCAAGCTACAAAAAAAACATGAAGAACCTTAAATGCATATTGCTAAGCAAAATAAACCAGTCTGAAAAGACTACATACCATGTGGTTACAACAATTATATGATACTCTGGGAAAGGCAAAATTATAGAGACAGTAAAAATATTAGTGGTGGCCAGGGGTTCAGAGGGAAAAGAGGGGGATGAGTGAATAGGCAGAGCTCAGGAGATTTTTAGGGTAATGAAACTATTCCATACAACACTATAACGGTGGGTACATGACATTTTGCATTTGTCAAACCCAAAAAACTGCACAAAACAAAGAGTGAAGCCTGATGTAAACTATGAACTTTAGTTAATGATAATATATCAATATCAGTTTATGAAATCTAACAAATGTAGCACAGTAATGCAAGATGTTAAAAGTAGGGAAAACTGGGGGAAGGGTGAAAGGGGAACGTATGTGAACTCTGTACTTATCAATGTTTTTTGAAACCTAAAACTGCTCTAAAAAACAAAAACCCTTATTAATTTTTTTAAATAAAATGATCCTCAGTAGGAAAAAAAAACTGGTAAAGAATCTGAATAAACATTTCTCCAAAGAAGATATACAAATGGCCAATATGCACAGGAAAAGATGCTGGACATCACTGTCAACAGGGAAGTGGAAATCAAAAAAAGCACAATGAGATAACCATTTCACACATATCAAGACAGCTATTAATAATATCAAAAAGTCAGATAAAAATGGTTTGTGAGGATATGGGAAAAAAAATCAAAACTCTCCTACATTGCTAGTAGGAATATAAAATGCAGCCACTTTGGAAAACAGCCTAGCAGGTCCTCACACAATTAAACATAGTTACCACATGACCCAGCAATTCCACTCCTAGGTATATACCCAAGAGAAACGTCCACGCAAAAACTCGTACATAAACATTTACAGCAACATTATTCATAATAGCCAAAAGGGGGAAACAACCCAAATGTCCATCTACTGACAGACAAACAAAATGTGGTATATACTCAAGTAAAGAAATATCATTTGGCCATACAAAGTAAGTACTGATACATGTTACGACACAGACAAAAGTTAAAGACATTACGCCACGTGAAAGAATGCAGTCACAAAAGTCCGCATCATGATATGATTCCATTCATATGAAACGGCCAGAACAGGGAAATCCATAGAGACAGGAAGCCGATTAGTGGGTGTCAGGGCTGGGATAGGTGGGTGAATGATGAGTAGAAGGGATGGGAGTGACAGCTAAAGGACACAGGGAGCTGGGCAGTGGCTCACACCTGTAGTCCCAGCTCCTTGGGAGGTGGAGGCAGGAGGATCACTCGAGGCCAGGAGTTTGAGGTTGCAGTGAGCTACGATGAGCCACTGCACTCTACCTGGGTGACAGAGCGAAACTCTGTCAATAAAATAAAATAAAAAATAAAAAATAAAATAAAATACAGGATCAAGCTAGATGCACAGCATTTTGGCACAACAAAAAATAAATGACTGTTCTATGGACTCATACTTCAAGGATTATAGAATTTAAGTGCTGAAAAGGAGAGTACAACTCCTCTTTTTAAAAAACAAAGCTAAGGACCCATGACTAAGTCACTTAAAATTTGGATTGTTCCCTAAGGGATTTTCAAACATGATTTAGAAGAAAACACAAAACCTGGACAATAATAAAAATCTGTAGAAAAATCGTATCATTACCTTTAGCTTCTGAGCACACAGCCAGAAATCCATCTTCTGTCATGGCTTTAAACAAAGGCCTGACTCCATAGGTGTCTCTGCCCAGGAACACTTTCTTATTGGCAGTATCCAGTAAAATAAATGCAAACACGCCATCCAACATACAAACTGTTTGCTCAATTCCTCCTTTGTCATAAAGATGAAGGATTATCTCACCATCCACTTTGGTCTGGTATTCAAATTCAAAATGTTGTTGCATCTTAAGGAACAGCAAACAAAAATGTTAGAATCCTTGTGCATTTACCAGTAATTTTTTATTGCAAAGCTGCTTCAAAATTTCTGTGCTCTATAATCATTTCATGCACTTTGGTGATTTAGAATCATGGCATTATCAAACATTAGCTTGTTTCAACTCATGATTCTGCAAATTCTACACAAAATAAAGCTGAACTCTTGAAAATTTTAGTTGCATTCTGATAAGCAGAATACAGTGGCAATTCACCAGAGCAGTAATGTGTGGAGGAAGGAAAATGCATATTAGATACATGCTATGTAGGTAATACATATATTTACATATATACAAGTTGAGTATTTCCTTATCTGAAATGCTTAAAATCAGAGGTGTTTCAGATTTCGGATTTTTTTTTTTTTTTGGAGTTTGAAATATCCACATATACATAATGAGTTACTCAGGAAATGAGACTCAAATCTAAACACAAAATAGGATGAAGGTAATTTTATGCAATATTTTTCATAATTTTTTGCATGAAACATAGTTTATGTGTATTGAACCATTAGAAAGCAAAGGTGTCACTATCTCAGCCACTCGTGGGCCATCTGTGGTGGTTTGGCATCACTATCATTCCTGACTAATGCTACTGATGAGCAATCATTTCTTACACTTATTCGCACATAAGTACCTAACAGTTAAAAATATGACATACCGTTAACACAGTGCAAAAATAATGTGTTCAGGGTAACTAAGCAGCACAGTAGCATCACCGGAATACCTGTATCAGCGGTTACACAGCAGCAGCAACGAACAGCAGCAGGCCTTCAGTCTCCACCTGCGATGCTGTGTTTTCATTAAAAGGTAATTATAAAACACGGTATTTTATTTTTTTAGGTGAGAAGAAACATCAGAAGTAGTTGAGGGACCAGGAAGTGGGTTCTCTAGGGATGAGGAGGCATGCAGCTGGATGGCTTTTTTAAATGTTTCTTCTAGAGTCACCTGCTTCATTAGCAACGTTTTTTGTCTTTTAAGTCTCTCTTTGATTTTATAAACTGACATGATTTCTTATTCTTTTATGCATGCACGCTGCTCTAGCCCTTCAGTAAGCCCGTCACACATTTTTACATGTCGTCTATACCCTTACACTGCTGTCTGGTTTCTCCAACAGCTTGACTTTCTGTGTTATAAACATAAATGCTTCCTCTTTTCTTATCACTGTTACCTGGGCCTTTTGGACGTTCCAACAACATCTTTACACTAACAGCAAAGAATAAGCCAAAGCACACAGTGAGTAATGCACACAGGTCTTGGCTCCATGAGGGGCATCGTGGGGAACCTGCTATTGGCAGGTCCAGCCTGCACGCATGCAATTTTATTACCCACTGTGAGCGTGCTTGCGTGGGGAAACCTGGGCATACATGGAAAAGGGAAGTTGCAGCTGAAAGGAGCTGGAAGGGTGTTTTTTCCCCTTGGGGATGCTGAATAAATTGTGTGCTGTGCACATGCATCTTGACTGCAACCTGTCACGCGAGGTCAGATGTGGAATGTTCCACATGCGGTGTCAGGTCAGCGCTCACAAAGTTTCAGATTTGGGAGCCTTTCAAATTTCAGATTTTAAGACTACGAATGCTCAACCCGTATATGTAAGTTAAGAAAATAGGTTGCCTAGTTGCCATCACACTAAAAATGTGTCTTCTGCAACTGTAAACTTTTTGGTTTGGGAAATACTATGGGCTGAAGTTCCTCCAGTCTAGCCTCAAAGACCACACTTTCGAAATATACAGCAAAAGGGCAAACAATTTGGCACCATTCCCTGAAAAATAAACAATTCCATCAAAATGACAGACACACAGTCCAAAACAAAGCTGCCGGTCCCCAGGGGCAGACTACGACTTCCAGTCCTTCACCACTGCGGTGGCAGTAAAGCTACCTCTCACCGACAGACAAAACAGCAGCGGAGCTTTATTAGTCTACATGCCCCAAAGGAACAGCAAAGACTGTCAATGCCACCGCATGGAGTTACTGCCCAGTTTGGTGGCTCTCCAGCACCACTGGCAAACTATAAGGGTGAAAAAAGTCCTTCATGTGTTCCTCTTTCTTTATACTTGTACTCACATTTTTAGCTGAAAATGGACAACGAAGTCGTTAACATACACAAAACCAGGTGGAAATCCTGAGTAAATTTAAGTATTTAAAACATGTTGGCCACACATGGTAGCTCACGTCTACAATCCTAACATTCTGGGAGGCCAAGGTGTGAGGATCGCTTTAGCTCAGGAGTTTGAGACCAGCCTGAGCAAGAGTGAGACTCTTTCTCTACTAAAAATAGAAAAAATAGCCAGGCCTGGTGGCGTGTGCCTGTAGTCCCAGCTACTCAGGAGACTGAGGCAGGAGGATCACTGGAGCCCAGGAGTATGAGGCTGCAGTGAGCTATGATGACGCCACTGTACTCTACCTGGGGTGACGGAGAGAGACTCTGTCTCAAAAATAAACAAACAAACATGTTTTTAAATTTCGAAAAGTAAACTTGTATGTATACATATGACCTCTAAACATGCTTCTCAGTCTAGTTCATTCCATAATTTGTCAAGCTTTTATCTGTAAGCACTCACAGAACTGTCCAAAAATGGGCTGTGGCCGCCTCCAGTGACCAAGAAGCCACTACCTGGTGATCACTACCTGGTCACCCCTGCCTCTGGTCACCCCTCCCTGCCCTGAGAAACTATCAGGGATGATCCTGTCACTAACAGGCAGGGTTTAGAAATAGTCTTCTGCTGACTCTTCTGGGCTATGAAAGAGAAGTGATCCTAAAGCATTCAGTGACATTAGCAAGCAACAGCTTCCCAAATCTACCCCACCTACCCTCAACCACCTCTCTTTGGCCTAAACCTTGCAGGTGATTTATTTGAAAAGGAGGCCTCCTCTTGGCCCCAACCATTATCCCATTGCTCCTCTCCCTCGTTCTGTCTCCCAGCTCACCTCTGGTTATACTTTATTAGTAGTAGTGCAGCAAATTAGTAGCAAATTTTATTTTCATCTAAAAGGGGGGGGGGCTTTGAAGTTTATGTTGCAGTATATGTTATATAAACCTAACATGCATGACAGGCATATATCAAAAGTTTCAAAAAATACCAAGAAACATCACAATCAGATTCTTGAAACTTGACTAAAATTTGGCTCAAAACAAAGCAACAACAACAAAAAGCTATAAAGATATTCTTGAGACACTTAGGGAAATTTAAATATAAACTGATTATTAGGTGATATTATGGATTCTTAGGCTTACTAATGGTACTGGTGTCAGGTAAAACAGTGTCCCTATTCTTAGGAGATAAATGCTTACATATTTAGGGGTAAAATGTCATGTCTGCAATATCCTCTCAAATGATTCAGAGGTGACAAAAAGTAACTTGCAAATTGTAGATTAAAAAGTTTCTTATGAAACACTAGGCAAATAATCCTGGACTGGAAGGTTCTTAGCTTCCTAGGGTCAGAATTTCTATTCCCTCACCCACTCTTAACCTAAGAGTAAGTTTTCACCAGATTAGAAAGCTGTTGTGATTAGAATGTTGCTAGAAGTCTTACTTGTTTTTGCATCCAGCCAGCTCTCTGGCCTGTGGCTCTGATTAAGTATATAATCACAACAACAATCTCGGTGGCAGCATTATACAAAAGGTATAAACACGCTCACCTCCCAACTATTACATTCTATCCCTTCCTTAAAATCCTCAAGAGCTGCCGCTCTTAAAATGGTATTCCAAGGCCGGGTGCGGTGGCTCATGCCTGTAATCCTAGCACTCTGGGAGGCTGAGGCGGGTGGATCGCTCAAGGTCAGGAGTTTGAGACCAGCCTGAGCAAGAGCGAGACTTCGTCTCTACCAAAAATAGAAAGAAATTATCTGGACAACTAATAACATACATATAGAAAAAATTAGCCAGGCATGGTGGTGCATGCCTGTAGTCCCAGCTACTCGGGAGGCTGAGGCAGTAGGATTGCTTGAGCCCAGGTTGCTGTGAGCTAGGCTGTTGCCATGGTACTCTAGCCAGGGCAACAGAGCCAGACTCTATATCAAAAAAAAAAAAAAAAAAAAGGTATTCCAACTCCTTATCAAGGCTGCAAAGCCCTGCTTGATCTGCTCCCACCCACCTTCCCAGCCCCACCTTGCCCACCTGTCCCTCACTCCCTTACTTACAGTCCCAGAGCTGCTTCCCACCTCTACATGCTATTCCCCCTTCAGGAAATGCTCTTCCCAGCCTTGCTAGTTGATCCTTCTCCATTACGTCTCAGTTCAAATGTCACCTCCTCAAGAGGCCTTCTCTGACCACCCTTCCTGAAAGTGGATCTCTCATATTCAACAGATCCATATTCATCCTTTCAGAACACCTATTATACATATGATGATTTTCTACTATCTGCTCCCTAATAGAACAAGCTCCATTAGAGTGCAGACTCTTTTATTCATCACTGTATTCCCAGCACCTACCGCAGGCTCTAATAAATATTTAAATTCATAAAACATGGGGAAAAAACATTCTAAGAGTCAAAGAAACTGAATTGTAATCCCCATTATTATTACTTTTGTTTTTTGGTGACCAATTCATTTCATTCACCTCTTTGTGCATAGGTGACCTGCCCTATCTACATACCTAGAGCAAATGAGATAAAACACACAGCAAATGCTTTGAAAAGTAAAAAACATTATACAAAATGTGTAATATTATCATAACCAACAAGCTCTGAAGCTTAATCACATCCAGACATCATCTGGTTTTATTCTGCTTACCTTCTTATGGTTATAGATTTCACCATTGTAACAGAGCCACAAATAAGGATATTTCTTCAGTCGAATTGGCTGCATTCCAAACAGCTGGTCAACCACCGCCAACCGGTGAAATCCAAAGCAGCAGTTGGTGTATCCGTTGACAGTCTCAAAACGAAATGCATCTGGACCCCTGTGTGCAATCTTCATAGCACTCAGACACTGAACAGAAAGGCAGTCATCACTGCCAAAAAGGGCCCAAATACCACACATGGTGCAATGGTGTTATCAGCTCTCTGTGGAGAGAAAAGTAGACCAATGAAATATTCAATATCCAATCCAAGTCTTCATCAAATCTTGATTCCAGAAACTTGCATAAACCACTTATTTCAAAGGTTGAAATATAAACCATCTTATCTATAGTGATTTTCCCTTAGGTTGGCAGGCACACAGGAGTAGAAAATAATTTCATTTATTTGCAAGTACTCAGAAAAGATGGATGACTTTTACATCCAGCCAGCTACAGCAGCTTAGCACCCAGCCAAACTCTGCATCTCTAACACCTTAGGATTTGGAGGCCAGCTAGAGCTGGCAGCATGCAAGCTGTATCCTGTCTCTGCATTCTAAGTTTGCTCCCAACATATGGATACACAGGCAGGCTGGCTCCAGTCTAGCCAGAGATCCCAGCCCCACTCTCTCCACCCCAAAATCCCCAAAGCCCTCAAAGATCCAAAACACTCTCAGATTTCTGCAGTCTCCTCTCAGCTCTCCTGGACAAGTAAACGCTCTCTTTACCTGTACTAACTGCAAGTAGAATACAGTGGGTAGAACAGATTATACACACTGCTAAAGTGTAATAAATATTAAGATACACAGCTCTTGTGAGCATTCCAGGACTTCTAGCTTACTTCCAAGTGATTTATTCAAATGTGATTGAAGGAAGTCTAAAGAGAAAAAGAAAGCAATATAATTCGATATCAGATATTCTAGCTTTATGACAAACAAAACATTTTAAAAGTTGATGGAAGACACAAAATGTTCACTATCAAAAAGTCCTCAGTGACAAAAATGTTCACAAATATTTCTGTCTCAAAGCTGTGTTGGTCAGTAAGAAAGCAAAATAGGTGGGACATATACAATAACATCCCTGAAAACAACCTGGCTCAATCCTGTAAGCCAGGAAGTAAATAAAAATAATTCCTACATGTTAATTACTTTCCAACTGCAACTTCCCAACTGTGAAATAAAGGGCCGTTTTATTTGGCTGCTGACAGCTCAAAACAGCTATTTTATCAAAATATTTGTAGCGTGGAAAATAACTATTTTCGTATTTTTTAAAAAACGCAAATCTGCAGCAAATGCCCAAATTATTTGGGACAAACGCTCTAAAGAAAAAATATGTGTTCAAGTTACATCCATCACTTTGAGTAATCCTTTGAGGATTATTTCTTTTGCATATAAATGAACCAAAGCTTTGGCTGGCCTTTCAGAAGACCAGATCAAAGTAATGACAAATGGTACCAACTCGCACACTTTGGAAATGAAGCACTGCATGTCCTGTGCTGTCCCTTCCACGCACTGAACCAAACAGCCTATAATGCAAGATAAACTTTAAGAATTAGTGGGAAAATTCACCGAAACTTAAGTGAGATGACTACCAATAAGCCCTGTACCGTTGACCACCAAGTAGTAATATGTTAAAAATGGGATAGGAAAGTGCTCAGAAAATCAAGTGTAATCATCAGGAATCATTTACCTAAGTCTTCTTAATGCTGCTTAGCAAATCCCAGCATTAAGCCTGCTACAGGAAACACACTAACCACTAAATTGGAGGAGAAAGAGGGAGAACAGAAGTGTGAAGCACACTTATTTGTACAGCAGGAAAAAGCAAATACAAACTATAACCTATGATTTTTATTGGAATCAGTCTTAAAAGAGGGCTAAGGTCGTACTTGCCATCCTTTTTTCTATTGCTGTTGCCTGTTCCCAGTAATTTTCATAATTCCTCATAAAGTTCTAGAGCACTGCTGTCCCATGTGAGCCACATATGTAATTTTAAATATAGTTAGTAGTCCCATTAAAAGAGAAGAAAAAGGTGAAATTAATTTTAAATATATTTTACTTAATATCGTTCACCCAAAATAGAATCAACATATAATCAATATAAAAAATTACTGAACAGATATTTAACATTGCATTTCCTATTCGATTGTCAAAATCTATTGTATTTTACACTCGGAGCACATCCCAATTCAACTAGCCAGCGACTCAAGTGCACAGTACTTACATGTGGCTAGCAGTTACCCATCAGTGAGATGGGTATTAAGGAGCCACCTACCTTTGACTACCAAATAGTAATATGTTAAAAACGGGTTAGGAAAGTGCTTTGAAAACACGTGTGGTCATCAGAGAATCATTTACCTAAGTCTTCTTAACGCTGCTGAGTGAATCCCAGCATTAAGCCTGCTACAGGAATACACACTAACCACTAAATTGGAAGGGAAAGAGGGTGAACACAAGTGTGAAGTGCATTTAATTTCTATTCCACTTACCAATTACTTAAACCTTGCCATATCATCTTACTTTTGCGGTAAGATTCCGTAAATAACCAACTTCTGGGCAAGTTCAAGCCCTGCATTACTTCTAATTAATCTTACGGCAATACAATGAATAATGATTTTTTTTTTTTAAGTTAGTGCTTTTAAATTATTAGTCAAGCACCCAGGGCAACGGACAGTGAAGAAATAATGTCGGCCACTGGCCAAAATGAAAAGTGTTCCTGTATTTAAAGCAGTAACATTAATTGAA
Organism: Avahi laniger; assembly: GCA_963575035.1. Lineage (NCBI taxonomy): Eukaryota > Metazoa > Chordata > Mammalia > Primates > Indriidae > Avahi > Avahi laniger. Next base: position 14,274 of record CAUYSK010031720.1, read on the forward strand.
GCCAGCTCTACACAATAGATACCTATTGAAAAAGGGCATGCCTGTTCTTTTGCCTTTTTCTGTACTTGGCCGCCTGTCTCCCTACGCAGATCTCTTCTTGGTAAGGTTTGCTCAGCAAGTTACTTGTGGAGTCTTGCAGTCTACAGCGAGGGGTGGGGAAAAGGGAAGGAGGCAAGGTGATTGTGTGCCTGGTAAGGGAGAAAGTACAGACAGGAGGCGTGAGGCGGTAACTAACAACGCCCGAGACCCTCCCTCCTAGGCCAGAACCAGGCGACTGCACCACCGCCCCGTGACACCCGATTGCGCCCCTGCCACGTGCATGCTCCCGCCGGTCCGCAGCAGGGCCTCCGGACTGCGAATCTTCCCACAGGCTTCAACGCCAGCTGGTAAAAATAATAACATTTACATGGGCTAACTTAGGCCTTCTCTCCGGTGCAGCCCGGCCTCCCGGCCGGCCGCGACTCATTTGATCCCCCCGGCGGCCAGGACACAGGCCTTTCCTCGCCAGCTTGCTCCCAGGTGCGCAACAATCTGGCGGCGCCCGCCCCGCCCTCCAGACAGGAGCCGCAGCATCCGCGGGCGCCCGGGAACCGCGTCTGCCGGGTGCCAAGCCGCAGGGCATCCTTCCAACGCTGCCGGGGCAGCCCGGAGGCAGCCCCGGGGCACGCAGGGAGAGCGCTGCGCTGGGCGGCGGGGGCCGGCTTACCTGCGCGAGAGCAGGTCAGGTTGGCGAGGGCGGCGGACAGGGCTGCAGATGGCTTGCAGGCGACCTCCGCTCACTTTGTGTACGCCGCGCTCCTGTAATGCGTGCGGGAAGTTTCATCATGCCTGCGAGGGCCAACCAGCGCGCGGGGGCGTGGCCCGCTCTGCTCCGGCGGGCGAGGACGGGGCGGGGCTGGGGCCGACGGGACCCAGGAGGCCGAGGGGTGGGGAGCAAGGAGGAGCTATTCCCTCTGGGTTCCTTGAAGTGAGAGTGCGCCGGTTTAGGGGTACCCTCAGAGATCTGGCCCAGTGCCCCGTTGGTACCTAGAGTCATCTTACCTGCTGTCCTGACAATTCGGGAGTCTTCTACACTTGGTTTGTTTTTAGGGAAGTCATTACCAATTTTTGTTGCACTGACTCACGTTTATTATGCAGTGCAGGGAAAGGCTTGTCCTAAAAAATTGATGTGTAAGGCCTAAAATTTTTTATAAAATCTAAATCAAGTTGATACATGAAGCCAAAATGGATCAATAGTCCGTAAACATGTTAAGTGCAAAGATTCCTTTTAGAATCTCAAAACAGGTTTTCTCAACCTGCCCCCACAAGATGATAGTATGCTTTTAGTATCCCTCTGATAAAGAAACTACACCATGGTTTTTAAAAAGTACCATGACTTCATAGCACTCAAATAAATTTGTACTAATCACATAAGCACCGAAATAAATTGAGAAATAGTAAAATTATATAAACAAGACCTAATAAAATCAGACTATGGTCAATGCTTGGAGAGCATACAGATTTGATATCCCCATACATGCATTTAAAACTAGTTCAAAAATTGCCAAGAATATAAAATCCTCAAGCACAGAATATGTACTAGACACATAGTAGTTGACGAGCAAGAGCAAAGATGATAGATGACTAAGTTCTAAGGTTCCACCTCACCCAAAAGTTTTCAGCATCAAATAGACTTTGCCGTATCCTAATTGACATAATATCTTTTAAACTTGAGAGCAACATAGGAAAATAGGTCTTCTATTTACATTTTACAGAAGAAAAATAAGCCTCAGAGAAGTTGAGGGATTTAACCAAGTACACAGCTTCACAACAGTAAAGAATTGAATCATGATCTGAGTAAATCCAGAGCCTATTTCCTGTACCACCCTGCCCATGTAGTGGAAGCCAAGTTCCTGTACTCGATATGTTATCTAGCGTGGTTGGTTGTGCTGAGTATCTTCTGCTTGTCCCTCCAGAGCCACTCTCCACCCTTTCGCATCTCACTTTGTGCCCTGGCTCCCTTGCACCCCTCTTACAGGGAGAGTATGCAAAGGGAGACACTTCCAGGGATGCAGAGGGTGGATGGAGTAGTCTCAAGATATTTATTCCCCTGGCTCCTTTACCTGGTCCTCCCCTGAGGGACTCAGCTCCTGTCGGCTGACCCTTCCTATACATTTTTCTCTTCAGATTCCAAGGATTGGTCCCTCCTCTTCCCCTTCAGGCCTAGCGCTAGGGTACTGAGCCATCTTGCTTTTGCTAAACTCTACCCACACTTCTGTAATTAATCCCAATAGAAGTGTGCTGTTAACTTCCTATCAGACCCTACCTGATACATTAGTCTAAGCTATAATAACTGAGGATAGATATAATCCACTCTAGTTAAACCCACTGAGGATGCAGTGGATTTAACTAGAGTGGAAAACAATTCATTTAACTATTAGACACAATGAAAACTAAATTATGTTGGCCTATTTTCCCACATTCCACTCCACCTCCATATTGAAATCTTATTCCAAAGCACCCAGGAACATTCAAAATTCTTTGACCTGATTCACTGAGGAATCAGAATAAAATCCGCTACTGTCAAGTCTAGTTTCCCAACCCAAAATGGAATCAACAATGCAAGATTACACTCATTCATCCCTGAGAGTATTAATTAAAATGAAATCTTCGAAGTCCTTTTAAATATCAACTAAATCAGTTCTTTTCAATAAATTTTTTGTAGGTCGATCCATTTTCTAAAATTAAAAAAATACATAGTAATTAGACAATGACATAGGGATAGCTATCCTTTGCTATTCATTTGCTATATATGTGCATAATAATAATAAAAAGTGTCATTGAGGTTAATAATGTCTTAAAATTACATTTTATTCAACCCAGTCCACCTTTGTAAAATTAATATTTGTTGATGAGTAAGACATATTTATTAAGTCTATAGAAAATGCTATGAAAACATTCAAATTTTCCAACCCCTTGCAATAACTCCAAAGCTACCCAGGAGCCCATGACCCTCATGTTACGTAACACTGAACCAGAGTTCCAACTAGTTTATAAGCCTACCCATCCTACCTCCTACCACCCCCCCACCCCCCGGTCAACATAGGAAATGCTTTCAGAGCAGGGCACATGATCACTTTCCCAAACACTAGGTTGATTATGACTCTAATAAAATCAGACTACAGGCAATGCTTGGAGAGCATACAGCCTCCCCATAACCAGATCCCTTGCCCACACTTGAGCTTTCCTCTGGCCATGAATTTGCTCACTCAGGGAGGAATTCTGATGGCACCCACAGAGATGAGCTCTCAAGGTACAGGATGGAGCCAGAGTGGGGTGAAATGGAGCTGGAGCCTCCATCTGAACTCTTACCCTACCCTGCAAATGTTAGATGCATGCTTCAGCAGCCTTTGATTATTTCTGCACTGTTTGATCTAATATTTATGGTCCTTTTTACTAGGCATTGAAATGCAGTTTAAAATGGGACCACTGATCTTTACTTCTATATTTCCTATTTTTCTTTTAATTTCATAGAAATTCTCCCTGATGCCTACATTTAAATCAGCAGATTAAACAGTATGGAAAATTCAGGAGGTTCCAAATTCAAGAAAGATGACTCTATCGCGATCTACTTGCTTTGTTACCCTAGGATCTGTTATTTAGCCTTGGTACAATAACAAGTGAAATATTAATATGGATTGTGTACATATTCATTTTGTAGAACTACATATTTCATGGACCTGGGAACTATTTCCTCTTCCAACAAAATATTTATTTAGTCCCAAATAAAAGAAGACCAATGAGATAGCCTGTGAATAAAAAAAGGAATAAGGAAACATTGGTAAGACTGAAAAAAAAAAAAAGGACAGAGACTCTGATCTAAAAGATTAAAAATTTACTGGGAAGAACCACTAATTAGAATCAGAATAATTACTGCTTTAAATCAATTAAGAATAGAGCTCTGTGAACACAGAGAACAGCTAGGTATGATTCAGAGTAGCACCAGAGCAAATGATATCTGAGCAGAGACTCATATAACAACACTAATAACGGCATTAGCTGCCATTTATTGAGTACCTCCTACCTGCCATGCATTTTGTATAAGTTATTCCTACTCTTCATATCAACCATGGAAAATAGTAATTATTCTTCTCTTTTGACAGTTAAGGAAATGGTAAGTGGTTTAAGAAGATAAATGAACATACCAGCGCCAAACAGCCAAGTGGCAGAGCCCAGGGCTCCAAACCTAGCGTGGTAACTCGAGACTGCCGGAGTCTCCCCCAGAAGCTGCCCAGCAGGCAGAACAAGTGGAGAACAACTGCCTTCCAACAAATGGCAGTGGGACATGAAAGGTCCCAGTGTGTCCCTGAGGACAGCAGAAGCCAGTATGGAGACCAAGGGGAAAGAGCCAGTGAAGAGGAAGCGATTGGCTTTTAAGAAAGCAGGAAGAATAAATGGCGCAGGGTTGAGAGGGAAGCCATAGGAAATGGGCACGATGCAATGCACTTTGAGAGGAAAAACTGCTTTTGCTGTAGGACAGGAAAGTGGGGAGGAAGGGTGGCGGCACACCTAGAGGAAGAGGAAGGGAAAGCAGAGAGAAAATAAACAAGATACATCAGTTAAGAAGATTGATGAGGATACGCAAGTGCTATGGAGAAAAACAGCAGAGAGAGGTGAAAAGGAATGTGCGGGGTTTTACAATTTTTATAAGAATTTGTACTTATAGGCCCCTGTGTTCTGTAAAAAATAGGAGGCTCACGATCGGCAGGTATGGGATGTTGTGAGGGTCGACTTTGAAATAACAGACAAATGTCTAAGAGAGTTGATGAGGGAAGAAAGAGAAGACGTTGGGCCACGTGGCGGTCCAGCAATGAATGTGGACCGGCAATCAGCAATGAATGTGGACCGGCAATCGGGGCGGCACATCCTCCAACAGCCTGGGGCAGTCTGAGAGCTGCAGGCAAGACGTGGAGGGAACGCATCCAGGCTCCGGATTTGGCAGGGTGTGTGTGGAAGAAAGATAGGAGGGCTCGGGCACCCAGGCACAGCAAACACACCTCGGTAGGGACAGCACTTTTAGTGGATTCTGTTATTGCTCAAAAATATTCAGCTCCCCTTCCTAGGGGAGGAATAGCTATATCTAGCCCATTAATATCAGCTCAGTCAGATGATTTGCTGTTGCCAACGAAATGTGAGCAGAAGTGGCAGGTGTCACTTGTCAGCAGAAACTTTAAGAGCCATGGTGTGTCCCACCACCTCCTCCTCTCCCCTCTGCCAAAGGTCCAGACAGAGGCAACTCCACCAACCCAGGGCCCAGAGTGAAAATTATGTGGAGAGGGGCCAGAGTCTACCCACGATCAACAGGTAGCTTGGGTGAACAAAAAAACCTTTCTTCTTGTAAGTGTCTGAGATTTGGGAGTTGTTTGTAACTGCAGCATAACCCAGTCTAACCTAATAGAGCTGGAATGTTTTAAGTTGGAAGGCAAAGGTGTAAAGCCAGAAATGAGTTAAGTTATTGAGAGTATAACAGGAGTTGAGGAGTAGAGGCTTGGTTATAGGCTAGACAAGTATGGGACTGGAAGAAACAGATGAACTGGATAATTTTCATGGGAGAGGAATGTATAATTTTATAGCACTAAATAAAATAGCAAATGTAAGATTATCTAGCCTAGGGCCCTGAACACATTGGGCATTAAGTCAACAAAGGTCCTCCTCAAACGGAATTCCCCTAAGCTTTTCTGGGCTATGCCCTGACCAGGGGAGACGTTTGTACATACTGGACTAGGGATCAGCCGCCCTGGAATAAAAGGCCCCCAGAAAGTCCATCACATGGTGAGTCCTGGAGCTTGACAAACATCCACCCTCATTCTGTTATAACGGTATCTGTGGCTGCTGTCTCTCTGGTTTGTTGCATCCTAGTCACGCAGGTTTCTTTGTTGCTCTGGAACACAACAGGCAGAGGGGAACAGGGCTTTTAGCTGCTGAAAGTGGCGCTGTGGCTAGAGACCAGACTGATGCCTTTCCCTTCTTGTGAAGGTTGTGATTACGGTTGTTAAAGCAGAAAGTTAAGGTTTAATTTCTTCATTGAACAGTATATTTTGTGCGTCTGCTGTGTTCTAGGACATGGAGCTTATTACATGCATGGTGCAGAGGAACAGCGGAGTTAACCAGATACGTAAGTTAAACATATAAATAAGGACAGGTGCTACAGGGAAAAATGGAGCAGAGGGGAAAATATCATAATGCGGTCCTGGTATTCCATTATATAATCATTCTGTAACGTTAGTCTGCTACTTGGTTTTCACGTTTAGTTAAATGTTATGAACGTCCCTCCAGGATGAAACTGGAATAGTCTGCACTGCGGTAGTGAAAGGTCCTCCGAAGAGAGTCATCCGGCAGTTCCCGAGGCTTGTCAGACATGGCCAACCCATCCACCACATCTCGGTCCTGCCTGCTCTAAACAATTCCCACCACAGGGGAACGGACTTGCTGGAATCCGGGCATCAGTACATCTTAGCAGCAATTGAAAACGCGTTTTACTTTTACCCCAATTTTGCTATGATGACAGGACCCAGCCCAATACTTCAAAGGAAGGTTTTTAACACCATGGTGAGGAGCACTGTTTCCCAGGAGAATGTAGGTACAAAGGAAGCTCACTGCTGTGTCTACGGTGCAGAAAGCTGAGCAAAAGTGATTAGCTGTCAAAGCTGCCTCTGTGGCCTGGATTCTTCCTGTAAGAAACTGGCCCCTGGTAAAGGCTATTGTCGGAGTATTCAGAGCAACTGTGGCAGACCTTGAAATAACAATAATAGCTACTGTTTATTGAGGACATTTGGGTCACTTTTTCAAAATGGCTTATTTTCATCTATTGCTAAGTAACTGCCCAACTTGGAAGCTGGTCTCCCAGGGTCAGCCCCACCCTCAGGAAATCCTTCAGACAGAGCATGTTTTAGCCATCGGGCCCCAGCACAGGCAGAAAAACACATCTCCCTATGACATCTGGCTGTGATCCAGGATATCTGGTGACAGGACACAGTGGAGGAAGGCAGAGAAGGAATTATTAGAGCAAGCATATAACAGCCTGAAATACAGGCTTATCTGTGAGACCACCTCTGACCATTTGTGTCTGTGAACATAGTATGCAGAGGACTTGGTGTCTGTATAGTCGAATGATGGTCTCCAAAAATATTTACCCAAGTCCCAGAACTTGTGAATATGACCTTATGTGGAAAAAGGTTTTTGCAAATGTAATTAAGTTAAGGATCTCAGGATGACATCATCCCACATAACCAGGAGGCCTTAAATCCAATCCAAGTGTTCTTATAAGAGACACACAGAGGAACAGAGGAGAAGGCCACCTGAAGACAGAGGCAGAGATTGGCGTCATGCAGCCACAGCCAAGGAACACTTGGAGCCACAAGAAGATGGAAGAGGCAAGGATGGAATCTTCCCTAGAGCCTTCAAAGGGAGGGTGGTCCTGCCAACACCCTGATGTCAGACTTCTGGTCTCCAGAACCGTGAGATAATAAATTTTAAGTTTCTCTTGTTTTAAGCCACCCTGTTTGTGGTAATTTATTACAGTAATTCTAGGAAATTTTTTTTTAAGAGATGGAGTCTCATTCTGTCACTCAGACTAGAGTGCAGTGGCGTGATCACAGCTCACTGCAGCCTCTAACTCCTGGGCTTAAGTGATCCTCCCACCTCAGCTTCCTGAGTAGCTGGGACTACAGGTGTGTGCCACCATGCCGGCTAATTTTTTTTTTTTTCCATAGAGACAGGATCTCACTGTGTTGCCCAGTCTTATGAACTCCTGTCCTCAAGCAATCCTCCCTCCTCGGCCTCCCAGAGTGCTGGAATTACAGGTGTGAGCCACTGCACCTGGCTGTGTTCTAGGAAATTAATATACTTGATGACTCCCTTTAGCTGGATTCCTACCACCAAGACAATGAGAATCCCAGGCCCAGCACCACTGTCACTCTTAAATGCCTCTGCAATCATCATGGCCTCCATTCCAGACATGATCCCTGTCATATTCAAACTAAGTTTTCTCCTGCACCTCCACCTACCCTTCAACCACCCAAGTTGGAGCAAAGTAACTGATCATTAAAGAGATTCTCCATCTTCATGGACTATTCAGCCAATTAGCCTGCAACCTTCCATTCCAATGGATGCCCCCACTTTGCAAGACACCATTTCAAAGTATCAATGCAGTTATCAGGTGCCCTTGTGAGACAGCCTCTCCAGACACCATGGTTCTTCTACCTGCTCAGACTTCATAGAAATGTGCTGCAGTGAATTGCTGTCTTGCCCTTACAGAACAGCCATTTCCTCAGGTCTCTCCTCCTCACACAGTCCAGAGCCAAGCACAGTGCCTGTCACATAGAAGGCATTCAATAAATGCTTGCTAACTGAACAATTGGGGACCAGCCAGCTTAGGGACCGTTAGACTTAAAGAATTCACCCTCCCTTAACTTCCATCTAAACTCTTATAAAACCCACCCCTCTCCCCTTCCTAGGGGTATATTAGGCACATAGCCTTTGCCGGACCCCTAGGGAGATAAGAGAATGAAATGGAAAAGGGAAACTTACTTTCCTTATACCTCCCGACTAAGCTTATCCCTCCTGGTTGTTCCCTAGGGAGATAATGAAATGCAAGAGGGGAACTTAGCTTCCTTATCCCTCTGGGTTATTTGAAAGTATTTACTCCTCCCAGAAAAACCCTCTATAAAACCCAGGGCTCTTCTCTTTTCTCTCTTGGATGCCTTTTACGGCCTCCACCCATCTGCACCCAGATGCTCAAAATAAACAACATTTTACTATGCATGAGGCTTCGTATGTGTCTCTCTCAGCTCTGGACCTAACAGGAAGACCCAGGAGGAAATTATAGACACCCACCAATGCATCAGGAAGTGTTCTAAACACTTCCCCACTGGCACTGCTATCACTGGCCTCCTAATACACTTGACCACTGTCTTTACATTGACTCTGCCCTTGATGTCTGTCACCTAGCAACATGGCAAGCCTGTTCTGGCCTCCCTGCAGTGTGCACACAGGAGTATGTTGGAGCTTGCTTCCAGCAAACTCTTCCTGCGAAGCGGAGAGGAGTCTATGAGGTGAGCAAGCCCTGACCTTCAGGCTAGCATTCTGCCTCTGCCTCTTCTACCCCACTCGGCCCCCACCTAGTTCCATACATTGGAAACTCTCTGAACCCTTGGCTCTTACTTAGCGTTTGAATCAGCTTCTCCACCAAATGTTACCTCACAAGCTCTCATGCTGTGTTTGGAAGTATTTTGGTAAGAAATATCTTGAGCCCAGGGGTTTGAGGTTGCTGTAAGCTAGGCTGACACCATGGCACTCCTAGCCTGGGCAACAGAGTGAAATTCAGGCTCAAAATAATAATAATAATAAATTAAAAAGAAATATATACTTGATCTTCATCTCTAGTTCCAGTCATAGAGCTTCTGAAATCCTTGGAATTTCCTGAGTGATAGGGATGATAGGGGTATCTTTTGTTATTCGTAACAAGCTCCTTCCAATAATACCTGAGTTTATGCTAATAAGGTGACTCTGGGAGGATAAGGGCTGGCTGCCTTAGGAACCAACCTAGTGATTAGAGGGTTGGAACTTTCTGCTGTACCCCTGCACCTCCTGGAAGGAGAGAGGGGCTGGAGATTGAGTTAATCAAGAATAGCTGTGAACTAAAATAAAATCTTAAGGCTCACCCCCCCCCGCCCCCGCCACCGGCTGACTGAATAGACCCCCTCTTGGCCAAAGGAATATCTTAAAACTAACTTGCCTGGCCAGGCGCGGTGGCTCATGCCTGTAATCCTACCACTCTGGGAGGCCGAGGCGGGTGGATTGCTCAAGGTCAGGAGTTCGAGACCAGCCTGAGCAAGAGCAAGACCCCGTCTCTGCTAAAAAAAAAATAGAAAGAAATTATTTGGACAACTAAAAATCTATATAGAAAAAAAAAAATTAGCCGGGCATGGTGGCACATGTCTGTAGTCCCAGCTACTTGGAAGGCTGAGGCAGTAGGATCGCTTGAGCCCAGGAGTTTGAGGTTGCTGTGAGCTAGGCTGACACCACGGCACTCGCCCCAGGCGAGAGAGTGAGACTCTGTCTCAAAAAAAAAAAAAAAAAACTATAATGCAATGACATACCACCTCACTCCTATTAGGATACCTATTACTTAAAAAACAGAAAATAACAAATGTTGGTGAAGGCATGAAGAAATTGGTGGGATGTAAAATGGTACAGGCACTATGGGAAACAATATGGCAGTTCCTCAAAAATTAAAAATAGAATTACCATATGATCCGGCAATTTTCCCTCTGAGTATATAACCCAAAGGATTTAAAATAGGGTCTGGAAGAGATGTTTGCACATCCATGTTTATAGCAGCATTAGTCACAATAACTAAAACATAGAAGCAACCAAAATGTCCACTGATGGATGAATGGATAAGCAAAATGTGGTATGAACATACAAAGAAATATTATTCAGCCTTAAAAAGGAAGGAAATTCTGATATATGCTGCAACATGGATGAACCTTGAGGACATTAAACTAAGTGAAATAAGCCAGTTACAAAAAGACAAATACTCTATGATTCCGCTTTTACGAGGTACTTAGGGAAGTCGAAATCATGGAGACAGACAGGAGAATGGTGGTTGCCAGGGGCTGGGGAGGGAATGGGGAGTTAGTGTTTAATGAGTACAGAGTTTCAGTTTTACAAAAGGAAAAGATTTCTGGAGATAGATGGTGGTGACAGATGCACAAGATTATGAATGTATTTAATGCCACCGAACTGTACACTTGCAAATTGTTAAGATGGTAAATTTTAGGTTATGTGTTTTTTAACACAATAAAAAAAATGGGAAAAGTAAAGTCAGGAGGATCCATGGCTCCTTGGAGAAGTGGCTGATTCCAGGGCTGGGGCAGGAGAAGTACAAGAGGAGCCTGGGGCATCTTGTGCCAGAAAGCAAAGAAGTGCTCAAAGAACGGTAGGTATAAGCCCAAAGGACACAGGAGACAGCTTGAAGTTTCTTCCACTGGCCAAATCTGTGACAAATTGGGCATGAAAACAAATAATCATGGGAAAGAATTGTAACCCACTGAGGAACAAAATCCATGTCTAGCCACATTGATATAAATAAATGGGAGTATGCCTAAGCCCTAATCAAGGAATTGGCAACATGTGCCCAGCTGGATTTCAGAGTCACTATGAACTAATAACTGCTGTGTGCACCTTCTGTTTTCCTCCTTTTTGAAATGAGAATGTTCACAATTATCTGATGCCTGTGCCATATTGTGTGTTGGGTGTATAAGAGGCAGGTGATGTGTCTCTTTACAGGTCTTCAGATCAAGAGGACTCAGGGATTGTACACAAGGAACTAGACCCGAGGAGCCATATCCACTCCAGAACTTGATTTGGATTGTAAGATCCTGTCTTTAAGCTGATGTTGTTATGTAATGAGACTTGGGGGTTTCGGCAGACGGGATGGATGTATTTTGCATTGAGTAGGATACAAATTGTGGTTAGAGGGCAGAATGTGGCAGATTATATTTTCCAAAGATGGCTTCAACATTTCCCACTTACATACTCCTATTATATGATTTTGAAATTCCTCTCATTGAGAGATGGGATCTATGTTCCCTCTCCTTGACATTGGGTAGGCTTTTGAGATTTCTTTCAATCAATAAGACACAGTGGAAGTGACTCTGAAATGAGAGGCAGCTTTCCTCTTGTTTACTAGAATATTCATCCTTGAAACCTTCAACTACCACGTAAACAGTCCAACTGCTCTGAAGCCACCATGTGGTAAGAAAGTCCAAACTAGGTCTGAGACAACAAGAAGAGAGAGTTGTCCAGCCAGCCCCCAGCTATGTAAGTTCTAGCCACCAGCTGACGGCAATCACACCCTGAGCTAGACCCATCCACCTGAGCTCTTCCTGAATTCCCATCCCACAGAAATGGAGATAACAAAATGTTTGTTGTTTTAAACCACTAAGTTGGAGTGATTAAGTTTGGTAGCAAAAGATAACTGCCACATGGTGAAATGTTACTATGCGGAGAATCTGCATGAAGGACATGCAGGAACTCCTTGTGGAATGGTCTTCTACCTCGTGTGTGATAAAGGGGTGGGATACAAAGATCATAGTCTCTTCTCAGAATTATGCAGGGCAGTCTACACCAACCAAGTCTACACCTGCAACCACAGAGCTGAGCTAAAACTTCAGAATTGGGAAGCAGGATAAACCGAGTCTAAGATTTCCCCATTGTCCTTGTAGCACCCAGATACCCTGTAGATGCAGTTAGGAATAGCTTCAGTGTTCCAACTCTGTGGCTAGGAAAAAGTCTAGCCTGGGTTTTTACTCTCCTAACCACTTTATTTGTTTTGGGAATTATTGTCTACAAAGAACCGTTTCCTTTCTGAGAAATGTTTTAAATGGGAGGAGAGAGTATGTGCTGTGTCCCTCACTTTTCTTACTCTATTTGTAAAATTCTTTCTTCTCCTTTTTCCCTGAGAAAAATGGGCTCAGTCGTGGTGCTTTGATACCAACAGTCCTGGGGTGAGATCTGTGGGAGCTAGACAGGGAGATTTGGAGAAGAATGCTAGGCTATGAATTCTTATTTTTGAATCACTCAAAGAATGCAGCATCTCTGGCATGTCAACAAGCCCAGCAGCATCCTGTGATAGTCACCAAGAGGCTTGACCAGAGCTGGGTTAGGGGATGACAGAATGGTAAGGTATGAGGGGCTTACACTGATAGTGGAGGGGGCAGGAGCCATGGGAGACATTGGTACCCATGAGGAAACTTACCTCAGTGGAAACATCTGGGATAGTGTAAAAGGGAGAATGGCTAGAGGTGAGGATTCAGGCAATAGAGAATGCCAGAATCTTAATTAATAGGTGACCAGAATTTTGGCATTAAGATGGAGCGCCAAGGGATGAGAGAGTTATAACAGTAGAATAGTCCTTAGAGACAAAATACGTGTAAAGATAATAAGGAAAATGTTGACTGAGACTCTAAGGTGGTTAGGCCAGAGAACATGAAGAAGAAAGAAAATCTTTGTTTCCACTTGATTCAATTCCATAAACATTTATTAGACTGTGTGTCACGGTCTGTGCAAGATGTTGAAGGAGGTGATGAATAGGACAGAGTTCCATCAGGGGGACACAGTCTGACTGGGGAGACAGATGTGTAAACAAACAAACAAACAAAATTCTGCAAGATATGTGTAGCAAAGGAGGTATGTACAAGGTAGGTACAGAGGTGACTGAAACTCATCCACAGGAGTCAGGGCTGAGGAAGGGAGAGCCAGAAACCAAAGTTCTCCTTCTTGGCACTATGAAATCATAGTGAGAGTGAGCACACTGAAGCCAGGAACAGAGGGTGGAGGACCAGGACAAGCATGGAGAGGAAGAGGAGGGATCTAGAAGAATGCAGGAGATCCACAAAAGCACACCTGGAATGGGGAATTTGGGAACACGAATGGACATGTCAAAGCGGGAGCTAGTTATGAGGAAGTAAATCTAAACCAGGTAGTGGGCAAGATGAAGAAAGAAGAATTGTTTATAAATGCACTGGGAGACAGACACAAGGTGGATTAAAAACTCAAGTGATCTGTGTGCATCGACGATTTTGTTAGCTCGATTTAAGAGTAAAGGTGTAGACTTTCTGGTAGGAGACGAAAGGGAATGTTTGACATAGGTAGAGAAAATTGAATTGCGAGATTAGAGAAACAGGCTGTGATTGGAAGCCACACACTGAGAGAGGAGATAAAACCCAGACTTAGCTCTTCCCATGTCGCTGAAAGAGAAGAAAAAAGTCTTCACTTTTTCCTTTGCAGTAGCCATAAAAGAATAAAAATTCGTCATCAGCTACTATGGACTCAGAGGTAAACGGTTGATCCTGCTGTGATTAGACAGGGTGGAGGAATTGTTACCCTGTTGCTAAGGAAAAAGGAAAGGGCTGTTCCCAGTTGCTATGGTGACAAGGTAAGAGCGTTCCCTCGGTACCGCCGTACATTTATGAGACAGTTTCTTCTCCTCGTTTCTATGGCAACCTAGAGAGACTGTTCTCGTCGCCCCCACCTCCCGCCTCAGTTGCTAAGACAAGGTGGAGGTAGGGGCTGTCCTCCGCTCGCCGCTCAGTTGCCGTGGAGACGGCGGGTGCCCTGGCCCCGCCCCGCTCGGACTGACAGCGGTGGCCGCAACGCGCCTGCGCAGTGCTCTCTTCCCCCGCAGTCTCTGTGCGTTGAAGCCGGAGACCGCGGCGGCCTCTGCTAGGACCCTCCGTCCGGGAGCCGCCGGCCGGAGCCGCAGCCGCAGCCGCAGCCGCAGCGCCCCCGCCGCCTGTCCCCTTCCCCGCCGCCTCCGCCGGAGCCGCCTCGCGCACTGTGAGTCCGGGCCGAAGCGACGGACGCCGTGGGGCTGAGTCAGCTGGAGGCCCGGGCCCGGGCTGGGGGAGGGGAACCGGGCTCCCCCCGCCCCCGCCTCCCCCCCAGTATCCCCTCCCCGCAGCCGCGTCTCCCCCCGCCGGCCAACTCCCCTTCATCCCTCTCGCGGGGCTCCCTGCGGCCTCAGCGGCCAGGCCTCCCCAGCCACTCCCCCTCCCTTCCCTCCCTCCCTCCGGATCCACCTTGGGGGTCCTCCCACTAGATGTGGCGCGGCCGCACCTCTGCCCTGGACTGATATTTTCTCCCGAACTACCTCCCGCCCGCCCTTGTCCCTTCTCCCTTCTTACTCCTCCCGGGCCTGACATCTCTCGGCCTCTCTGGTTTTCCCCGGTGATGTGCCAGCAAGAGTGACAAGGGAGAGAGCGAGGGGAGACTTGGGGGAGGGGGAACATTCTGCTGGTCCAGACCTTGGGGCCTCAGATTTCTTACCTACACGCTCCTGCCCGGCTGGTTTGGGGAAGCAGGTCTGTACAGTTCTAACTGGCTGCTGAGAGCTTGCGGGGCTTTCAGAATAGATTTTGCTAAGAAAGGTTCAGCCTCATCACGATCAGCTACTGTTTAATGAACACCCGCCGCCAGTGCACGGTGGCCTTCCAGTGGGCTGAGCTACTACTGCCCTGGCTGGTGCTGCGGAGGGGGTGTAGAGGTAGTGGACGGATGGGAGAAAAGGTTGCGTTTGGGGAGCTCAAGTTCCTGGGCTTCCGGTGTGGTGTTGTGAATAAGCATTTTGTAGTACTCTTTGAATGCATTTTTTTTAAATCGCAGTACAAGCTTGGTATAATGTGAGGTTTGGAAACAGGCCTGATATCCGTAGGAAGTGCTCACTGTATATTGAGGGGTTATGGCAGGACTTGTTCTAGTATTCTTGTAAATTCCATGAGATAACTAACTGGGTAATAGTGAGTTTTAACATAACATGTTCCAAGAGGAGAGGAAGAAGAAAAATTGAGGTTTCTCCACGGTGTAGGTGTGAGGCCTGGACACCCTGCCTGCCGCAGCTGTGTGTCTTTGTGGGGGCTGTCACCTGATAGGGATTCTAGTATGTTTGGACAATTCCCTGGATTGTGTTTGCTACCCATCCACTTGCCCATCTTGCAGTCCCTGACCTTGGAATAGAGGATGGTCCCAAACAGTTTTCTTTTTCCACCAGAAACTGAGCTGAAGTCAGAGTTAGTGCTCACAGACAGCAGCTCTTAATAAACATGTAATAAACATGCCTCAACTCGAGGGCTCCTAACTACTGTGTATGAACCTCTTGCCAACTTCCTCTGATTCTATTTTTTTTTCATTTCCAGATTTTAGTGTGCTTTTAGAAAATATGTGTAAATATAAGCCAGTTCTACTGTGTAAGAGACTTCGAGTTTTTTTACTCTACGCTGCAAAATGAGTGGATGGTCCACTTCTAAAAATCTTGGAGAAGGAGCCATTCATTTGGAATTTCAGGGGTTGCAAACAGTGAGAAATGACTATTTCACCCCTTAACTTTGCTCAATCATGGCCTATTGGCAGCCGCCTCAGAGCCACTCCCCGCCCCCATGCCCATCAGATTAGTTTACAGTAGCAAAGACGGCTGTCGCCCTAGTTTTAAACATAGAGATGAAGTTCAGGAAAACTACAGCCCCCATCCAGTAGTGCAGTTTCTTGTGTTTCGAATGCCAGTCTGGGGTTTGACGGGATGCACCTGCCTGTGGTGCGAGGGGAACTGTGGGGCCTGAGAGTTACATTCCTTCGGTGTGGTCCTCTCTGTGTCACATAGCTCACTGAAATACCCCAGCAGGGCAGGAGCAGACAGCTGTGCTGGAGAGCTGCTCCTCCTGGGCTGAGTGTATTTTGGGAATCAGCAATATTACTGGGGTGGAGGGTTGTGAATTAAGAAGGAAGAAAATGTGTCAACGCTAGATAGATCAGGAGA
>CAUYSK010031721.1:0-17228 GCA_963575035.1 Avahi laniger
ATGGTGGCTCATGCCTGTAGTCCCAGCTACTTGGGAGGCTGAGACAGTAGAATTGCCTGAGCCCAGGAGTTTGAGGTTGCTGTGAGCTAGGCTGACGCCACGGCACTCGCCCCAGGCAAGAGAGTGAGACTCTGTCTCAAAAAAAAATAAAATAAAATAAAAAAAAAAAAATAAAGTAAGACGATCATTCTGTATTATCTTAGTGGGCCCAAATGTAATCGCAATTGTCCTTAAAAGCAGAAGAAGGAAGGAGAATATTTATTGTCAAAAAAGGAGATGTGACCTCATCATATTTCTTCAACATTATGAAGATATTTATTATAAAGAAGTAGCTAGTTATTAATATTATATAAACTTAATAGATAAAACAATAGGTGCATTTTTATTAAACTCTGAATGAAAAAAGGGTATCATTTATTGCCTTTTGGTTTTAAAATTGTTCTGCAGTACCTGAGCAAAATAATTTACAAATATAAGAAGTAGTAATATTATAAGTTAGGAGACAAATATCATAAGTGTAGATGTTATAAGTATAGCCCTAGACAACAATAACCAGGTAAGAGATAAAGCAAATAATATCCTTGATCATTCCAAGGATATTAAGGATATTAAGGATCATTCCAAACTAGAAATAACATCTCGAAAGGTTTAAAAACCTAAACAGCATTCCTAAAAGAGATATTATGTGTTGGCCTAGAAGAAAATGCTAAATATTCTAAAGAAACTAATCTCTCCAAATTAATGAAAGCTTAATACAATTTAAATAAAAATACCAATACATTTTTAACTTGAAAAGCCATTTTAAAAATAATAAGCAAAATAAATAATTATATTTAGGAAGGGATTATAATGAGAGTAAATTTGATTTAGCAGATGTTATTCATGTAATATGTTATAACTATAATAATAACTAATACAAATAATCATGATGTTTGTAAAACTGTTGAATCTAATAGGACAGGATAATCCTGAAATGGGAACAATACAAATACAAATGTATTATGTGAAAAGGAACAGCACAAACAAGCAAATAAATGTTGGATTATTCAAGAAATACTTTGGCAAAATCAATTTAAGGTAATTCTTAGCCTTTTACATTTAATTTTTATGTAAATTTTTATTTGAAATATACTATTAACTTTTTATATTAATACCCCCAAGCTGCGTTTTATATACAAAAGTTTATCTCTCATATATTACCTAATAAATTTTAGGGCTGTTTCATGGTGGCATTATTTTGAGAATATTAAGCTTGGTTATTTGGGAAAGAGATATAGAAATCATTCTTAAACTATTTTTAAGAGTGATATCTTCCAATCCTAAACATTTGCAATTGTGTATTCTATACATAATGCATATTAAACTTCTACCCTGCAGTTATTACTTTATCTGACTTCATAAGGACGTTTTAATAGCATTTCAATAGCACATTTTTCACCATTCTGTATGTGCACATGATGAAGGTGTGGCCTAGAGGGAGGTGTTCATGTCAGATGTTCCATCAATGGCTTGATCATCCTTGCAGTAATGAGTGAATTCTCACTCTTAATTCTTGCAAAAGCTGGTTTTTAAGAGTCTGACACCTCTCCTCTCTTGCTTGCTCTCTCACCATGTGATTGCTGCACACTCTGGCTCTGCCTCACCTTCCCCATCACTGAAACCTTCTCAGAACCTCGCCAGAAGCTGAGTAGATGCCTGTATCAGGCTTCTGGAAAAGCCTGCGGAACTGTGAGCCAAATAAACTTCTTTATAAATTGAATGCCTTGAGGTATTCCTCTATGGTAGCACAAATGAACTTTGACAACACATTAGCAGCAAATTTTTACATAATAAAGAGTAAAAATATTTGACATTTCAAAAATTTTACCTTCAAAAGCAAAGTTGTCCAAGAGTCCAGGAGAGGGATGGAGAAAGACGGGAGACTGGAACTCTCCAGTGATGAATCCTCTCCAGAAATATCAACTGGAAAAACTATCCACACATGAAAGAAACTTCACAAGAGCTAAAGGAACCGGATGAGAGAAAAACAGTATCTAAGTGTAGCACAGAAATAAGAAAAAAATACATTGAAGAGGGTAGAAAGGACATTACCCATGTTATCCTCTTCCAATACCAGGCATCGCAGCATGGAGGGAGATGCCACCTCTTGCGGAAAACAGAAGAAAATGAGTACAGGACTTGACCTTGGACCCAAACACCAGGCCTGACCCAGTAAAACCCAGCACAAGGCAGGCCCTTACGCACCTATGGAGCGAAGCAGTTACACCTTTAAGAACACAGGCTCTGCAGTTAGATTTTATGAATTGAAATCCTGGATCCACCCTTCCCTAGCTGTAAACTCTTGGGCAATTTACTTGTCTCTCAGAGATCCACTTTCTCATATACAAGGGAGTTATAAGGAGAGCCTACATCATTGTGTGGTGATGAGATTACATTCCTCAATCCATGGTAAGATTTTGGACCCATGACTCACCCATGGTAAAGCCATCGATACAGCATTGCTACTATTAATGTTTATTTTAATTCGATTTGGAATTGCTAAATATAAATATTTTACATAGTTCAATCTCCTTCCTTTCTTTCTTCCTTCCATCCTTCCTTCCTTCCTATCATCTTTTTGTCCTTATTTCTTCTTCACCTGTCTTCTTCTTCTGTCTGCCCCACCTTTTCTCAGTAGGTGTCTTACGAGGCTGCACTTGCCTACCAAACGCTTCGGGCAAGTCCTACTTGATCAAGCAGGCCAGGGGCCAGGGGGCTTGCTGAGCCTCTCTGGTGTCCAGGCTATGCTCATTGTAAGCTCCACCAAGCTGCAGAGAGTGCCAGACACGGATTTCGTTAATCCTACCATCAGTAGGTCTGAATTCATTGCAACTAATACAATACCTGTTTCTCTAACCATGCCAACATTTTCTTGACACCATGTATGACCTCCTGTTATTTCTGAACAAAAGCTGGCAAGCACAGCCCGGCTGGTGAAGTAAAACAGCCCAGCGGGCCACAAACTGCTGAGTGCATCCATGCTGAAATGAACAGCACATTCCAAAGAGATCCACAGAAGCTCAGCTCAGAAGAAAAAAAAAAAAAAAGGAAGAAAGAAAGAAAAGAAAAATGCAGAATCACTTATAGGAGATAGTAATCGTCTAGGCCACCAGACTTCCATCTTCATATTCCCTACATTGAAAGTAAGAAGGACTTCTACCCTAGAATTTCTGACCATTCTGACTCTAGTCCCAGGTTTTGAAATTCCATTCTCGACGGTCCCTATCAGAATTTGCCCTTACAAAAAAAGAATCACAGATGTCCTCCTGATGGTGCAAGTCTCTAAAATCTTTGAAGTTTCTGCCAGCAACACCAAAAGGGAAAGCAGCATGCCATATGTATGAGTGGGTTTAGCTACAGATCAGCTTTGGGATGAAACCAGACTGGGATGACTGCTGCAGAGCAAAAGGAAATGTGCAAGGAAAGGTGGGTTTTGTTTAATTTAAAATACTTTAACTTTTCCTTTATGATTTTGGCAAAAAATTGGTATATTTTAGACCAATTTTCATGTTCTGTACCAAACTCTCCTGTAAGTACAGTACAGTGAGGTTTTGTTTTTTTTTTTTTTTTTTGGCTAAAATATAAGATTGTCTTTGAAGTTCTCCCTAATAGGATGATGCAAAGAATTGTTAATGGAAAGGAAATCCATTAAGACAAACTCTTTGGATGGTCCTTACAGTTTTTTTAAGACACAGTTGTTGAACAGTACTATATCCTAATTACTATAATAGGGCTTGGGAGAGAAAAAGATGAATATCATGAATTTCTCTGCTCTCAAATAACTCATACTCATGAGTGTGACAGGCATTAGATAAATTGATAATTACTAACTCTAGGAATTGCCGTGAACAAAATGTTCAAAGTTCTGTGAGAGAGAAAAACAGGAGAATTTGCTATAATTGAAGAGGCACAAGAAAAGCTTTCACTGAGGAAGAGTCTATGTTCAGTTCCAATCTATAGAAAAATATAAGGAAGCCTAAAAAGTGAAACTACCATATGGAATTATTAATACATTTATCAGGAAGGGTAACATCCACATATATCTAAATAAAGCAAGGTAAAAGAGATATAGTGTAATGTATTTAAGATTTAGTCTTCTCAAAGATCAGAGGCACTTCCTAGTGTTCATTGAGTTACCAAAAAATAATACCTAACTATTCTCCTCAAATCTCCAGAGGCCACGGTTTTATTTTAAAATCTAATTTCTCCTGGAATTCTTCACTGTAGTTAGCATAGAATCAAAACAGACTTGATACTAAGAAATATCTGGATGATGGTGAGGATCAGTTAGAAAGGCTTACACAAAACTAGGAAATTAAATCAAAAAGTAGAAAATGATGTAAGTTGGCTCAGATGAAAAAGAATTCATCTGTGAATTGATGGCAGGTTTGGAAAGGAAGTTTTCTTGGGAATTAATTCCTGGATCTGAGCATTCACGTTTCCTTGCACTAATGATATATTCTGTAATCAGTGAAGGAAAAGTTGGGTATTTGGTCTTTGTTCCTTTCATAAACTCAAACCATTCACAGAGGTCTGTAAAGAGCATTAAAAGGGAAACTTGAGGCCTCGAAGGA
Source organism: Avahi laniger (assembly GCA_963575035.1). Classification (NCBI taxonomy): domain Eukaryota; kingdom Metazoa; phylum Chordata; class Mammalia; order Primates; family Indriidae; genus Avahi; species Avahi laniger. The sequence continues at coordinate 4,614 of CAUYSK010031721.1, forward strand.
AATATTAAAATATGATGTTCATAATAAAATAACCTCACGAAAGCATAATGAACTTAACTGTATTAAAATATAATGAGTCATAAAGGGCCCGTAAGGATGATAAAAATGATAAATAATGATACAATTGCAATTCACATCTGGAAAATTAAGTGTGTGGCTGTAGACTTTGGTCAAGTAACTTAATTTTCAGAGTTGAAGCTCATTCATTTCTAATTAGAACTTCTAACATTTAAATTGCTTTTATACTTCACTTTTTTGCATGTAGTCCCTCACTTAATTCTTACAGCAATGCTTATGAGAGAGGTCTTAGTAACCCCACTTACAGTTGTGGAGATGAACACTCATCCTGTGTACTTGTTCAAGGTTATCCAAGCAGAAAAAATTATAGAAATAGAACTCAAACCTTTATCCTCTGATTCCAAATTTCATGTGCATTCCAGTACCTTATAATCCTCTAAATATCAATTATATTTTATATACTTAAAAATGTTTGCTAAATGGTAATATGTTGTAAACATACAAGGTGCTCCATGATTACTAAAGACTCCATTGATTAATCAATTAATTATTTGCTTTCTTTACCAAACCTTTCTGAATTCCTATTAAATGTTTTCCTCACTGTCCTAGGCCACAGAAGAATATGAGGAACTACTTTGCCGCCTAGATCTGGAAATATATTTGGCATATATTTCTTTGTTATATATGAGCACACTGATAGAGAAAATAATTAGTCATTTGCAGGACAATCATTCTTGAACAATTACTCTTATAGTTTGCTGCAGCACAGAGAAAACATCAGTAATTCCAGATACTGGATTTTAGCCACTGAAGTCATTTAGTTATTTGTCTTAGAAGTGCCCCCTCATTTCACTGTTACGTTCGGTTGCACCCACTGGAATAAAAGTAGATCGCTGTACACTGGTGTGCAGTGACCTAGTTAAATATACATGTAAGTGACAGCTTTTTGCAATGGAGTGGTTTTAAGATAAGCAGCAAATATTTATATTCCTTTAAAGTATTGTTTCCCAAATTGCAGCAGCACTTCACAGAAATAAGGCAACTATCTGAGTTAGAGGCTTTGCTTTATTACTCAGGATGGCAAGTCACTACAACTTCACCCTCTGATACATTTGTAGTACCACAGAGTCTATTGAAGGGCTCAAATGGAAGGGATAAATTTTCATATGGGGAGTAAAGGTTTTTTTGTCCAGTAAAATCTGAGATGCAGCTTTTAAGTAACAAGCACATTGTTGGTTAGGTTGGTTAGGTTTTCTAATAATTACTAGCACTACATTTAGACTGAACTTCAAAGTGTATTTAATGGTTACAAATGCTCTGAATTAGCAGCTCATTTTGAAATTAATCAAGATTATTTTACAATCGAGCTAATCATTCTCAGAAAATAAATATTTATTTTAATTATATGGTACCAATGTGAAGTGGTCAATTCTAGCTCTTTGCTTATATGCTTCGTTTACCAGCCTAATTTGCTGAGCACTTTTACAGATATTTTTCCATAACAGTACATTGGATGCCTATTTAGGTAGATAAAATTATATAAAATTGCCAGTACTAGACATATCTGTCCTATAAAAATTTTAAATGATTCAATTTAATAGCTGGTCCGATGGGAGCAAGCTTACATATGTCAACTTCTGTATATCTTTCCTGAAAACTTTTTCCAATAATGGAGCTACTTAAAATCAATTGAAAGGATTTTAAATGCACTCTTGCCTTTTCTTTATTTGATTAAATCAATGTTTCTACATTTTCAACTATCCTTATCAAATTTTATAAGAATTAACTCTTCAAACCAAACCATATAACAAAAAAAATTCTTTTTTAAAAATTTTTTAAAAAATTTTTTTATTTGCTTGAAGCTCTGACTCGGGCAGTGGGGGTAAGGGCAATATACATAACCTAAACATTTGTACACCCATAATATGCTGAAACAAAAAAATATTCTTTAGAGGGAGAATTATGCTCAGGCGACATCAATTTCCTCAAAATGTGAGGATGGAGAATGACGTAGAAGACTATACCTGATTAATGTGATAGATAAAATTCCAAATTACAAAAGACAAAGATATATTTGAATAGTTACTTTGATTTCATCAAAACAGTATTTTAGCCACATTGTCAACAGTAATACAAAACCCCGAACTCTGATAGTACAAAAAAAACTTAAAATTTCTCAGAAGAGATGATTGATTGATTGATTAGTAGTATTTGTTTTATAATAGTATTTGCTTTTTAAATACCTAATCACAATCAATTTTACTTATTTCATATTCAAAATCTGTGCTGAAGTTGGCAATATTTTTCATCTCTGTAATAATTATTGTTTTTGTCCTGTGACTGCATTAACTTCGTAAAACTCTAACTCGGCCTAAATTAGGTCCCAGAGAGTTCCAATCTTGAATTAGCAATTTCTCTGTCCTTCTCCACCCACCTTATTTCTGGCAGCACTGGACTATTTTATTTTAGATATCTCAGGCTTGCTATAACAGGTAATGTTCATGAACTAAATTGAAGGCAATGGACCAGTGCTTGATAAGGCCATCCATGACCAGATTGTTCTGACCTTTCAGAGTACTGTCTGCTGACCTACTTGACAACTTGAATTCACTGTTCTTATTCATGCATAACTAGGGTCACTTAAACATTAAAGGATTGGAAATTCACTCCTTCTTCTCATCCTTTAACCTACATCAAACCTTTTGTTACTTCTTGGTCCAACATCAAAGTGGACATGGGGTAAATACATAAATGTGAACTTATGTGTATGTATATGTGCACGCCCAAAGTTGTGTACATTGAGAGTTGTGATCTATTTTAAGAATGGGACCAACTTTTACATATTTCCACATTCTTTAAGAATAAGGACATATACAAATAGGAAACATTGAGTTAAATTAGAATGCCAATAAGTACACACATTAAATCTTAACAGATAATTACCACTTATACATCTTTTTTCCATGCCTTGAATGCTTTGTCTCTTTTCTTAAAATATGCATAAGGATTTGGGGAGCACATAGTGAAATGGATGCTAAAAGTGTTGGATCAAGGAGGTTGAGAAGGATAAATGATCCAATATTTACACTTTAGAAATAATCCTGAAAGACAATACTGATGAGCTTTTAAAATGGCTGTTAGAAACTGGCGGAAAATGATGGCCAACATTAAGTGAAGTAGAAATGATAGAAACACTGAAGTGATGGTAAAGAAATGCTTGGGGAAGTGGGTATATTAGAGTGAATATACTAACTGAGGCCAGAAAATTCAATGGCTGATTATATTAGAGGGCTCCAGCACTCTGTTTAGCAAAGTGATTAGCAATGTAGTGATGTCAGAAGAACCAGCATATTTGAAAAGCTCAGGGATGGTCATCCTCTCTAGTCCAGAGTAGATTATAGAAGACGCTAAGAACTAGGCTTATGGATAACAATGGGATTAGAAAGATCCTAAAATAAAAGAGGCCAGATGACAGCAAAGTTGAAGTCATTATGGTAATGAATGTCAACGTCAGTCTGCAGCCCAAGAGCTATGGATATGGTTCAAAGGACACACTGTTCCTATGGGAAAGAGGTGGTCATCCAACAGGGTATGAGCAGCCACCCGAATAAAATAACCCAATCCCGTGCGTAGTTTCCAAATCTGAGCCCGTTTTCCAACCCTGAATCCACTGATCAGTGAAGAGGCTGAGTCCCCATGAGGAATCTGCAACATCATAGCACATGTATACAGTTTGATTCCCCCAGTCTCCCCAGGGACTTATGACTATTTAATCAGGTAACCATGTACCATGAAAATGTGAATGCCTAACATTCTGAGAACTGTTAAATGCCAAGTTCAATTTGATAGTAATATTCAAGAACCTGAATCATTGTCATTATCATATGTTAAACTGGGTGCATATCATGACCTCATAATAAATGTAATTCCAGTTGACATTGATTCCATTGGATCTACAGACATTCTAGTAGTTATTTCTTCAGTTCTCAAATACATAATTGAAATGGAAATATTTCACTGTTGGAAGAATCTCATGTTGGTTTCTTGGCCTGTGATGTCAGAGCTATTGAAGCAGGAAGGGTGAAGTGGAAAACTCTGATTCTGTCCCCCAGTCTCCCATCACCACTCTTGGGTAAGGTGATAAACCAAAACCTCCCTATGGAAGTAAACCCCAACTTGGAAATGATAGCTCACAAGGATGGTATGGTACCCACCAGGATGTTGTTTACACCCTAAATCAATGACAATTTGATGTTGCTACTCCCCTATTAGGCAGAATATATGGATCTCAGATCAAGAATGGGAGGATAAGGATGACCCCACTTACCCTCACTCCGTCAACTCACTTGGAGAACCTGTGTTTGCTCTGTTGGTACAGTTATCCTGTTTCAAAGGAGAAACACTCCTGCTAGTAACACAGTAGGAGTCCCATAGAACTTTAAACCATAGTTGCTGCCACATCATTTAGGCTCTTTATGCCAAAAGTGTAGCAGATAAGGAAAAGGATCACAACGGTGGCATGAATAATTGATCCTGGTCATCAAAAGCAGGATGGGCTACTGTTGTACAACGGTGATGAGCAGAAAATGCTTGGCATCTCTTGAACCCACTAAGCAGATTCTTATTACAGCCTTTCGGAATTTGATGGTTAATGGACAAGTGTATCGGCCACAGCCTGAGAAGATCATGATGACTGAGACCTTAGAACACAACAGAGTCATTACCCGGATCACTAACATCTAAGCTACCTAGACAAACAGACATGTTAGCAGAAGTTAGGTGCATCTAGAATGGATTGTAGACAAGAGATATAATGAGCATCTGCTGCTGTCTCAGATGAACTGCCACATAGGCACTATACTTTGTCATATTAAAATTCTTTGTGTAGGTTTCTCTGGGAAAAAAAGACCGAAGATCAACCAGAATATTGTAGCAGCTGTTGCCAAGTGAGGTGAACTTACCATTCTAGCAAGTAGATCTGAAAAGCACAAGAAATGCATTCTCAGAGATTCTGTAAGTGTCGAACCATCCAGAACCCTTTTCAGGATGAAAGCATTTATTCCCTCGGATGCCAGGAGTATTTATTGCTGAGTCCCCCTCTAGGAATTGACCTAAGCTTGAGGAAGCTGCTCTCTCAAGGTTAATTCCACTTCCAATGTCAGGGTTGAAAGCCTGGTCCCTTGCCTCAATTCTAGAGAGCCATCTCAATTTCAAATTCCCCATGGGATTAGCTGAGGGCTTTGTTTTGACTGCAACATTGTTCAATTCTTCTCTTTTCTAAACTGATGACATTTCTTTAGATATATTGCTCTTGGGAGCTCTCTTCTAAAAATCTACTGCATGCAAGTCTCCATATCAGAATCTTTTTTCTTACAGAACCCAATTTAGGACATAAGGTAACAAAGACTATCAGTTACAATCAGAATTAGAACTTAGATCTGCAGAATGTCACTGTAGTATTCTTTTGTGTATCTCATACTGCTAAATTCTTTTAATATGTTTCTCATATATGGTATTATGTGATGAGATATGGGTTATGAGTTATCTGTTTGCATGTCTATGTCCCAAACAAGAATACAAATTCCTTGAAGACAAAGGTATGTATCGTGGACATACTTATTTCCTGAACTGAAAATATTAAGTATCCCAAATCAAGCACCCAATTAACATTGTATTTGTTGAGTAGACAACATTTGAATAACTACCATGATAGAGAAATATTTTTAGTTTATTTGAAAATGATGATTGTAGTGAATTAATATTCCACTATTTTCTTTACAGAAATTAGAGGAGATGTATACAAGGAAATACTGTCTTTTCTGACTTTCCTCTCTATTACTATATTACTGCCAATGCAAGTATATTCATAAAACTCTTTATTCCACTTCTTTTCCATTGGCCTCTACATTTATTGCTATCTTTATCATCCTAAAATATAATAATGAGTGTGTAATTCTATTGTTCAAAAGGCTGCATGCACCTCTATTTTCTAAGGAATGAGTTTAAACCCAGTAAAATTTTTCTGAATGAATAGAAGTCTCTCTATACTTTATTACCATCTAATTTCCCAATTTTATTTACCATTTATTCACTTCATGCACTCTAAATTTCTTCCTGCATTATTTTTCTCTATTTCCTTTTATCTTAAATATGCTTCCAGTCTCCATTAATCAAAATTATAACACTCCTTCAGGGTCCTGATCAAATGCTACCTCCTCAGTCCTTACATTTTCCAGTGACTGTCCTATGCTAAAAGTAATCTCTTTCCACATTTAATCTCCATGCTTCTATTTTTAAATTCTCTCCTTGAATGTATCATTTTAAAAACATGTATTATGCATAGTTGTAGTTGTCTTATATCCCATGCTTATTGTTTTTTTCTTTTCCCATCAAAGCACAGCCAGGTATATGGAAGTTAATAAAAAATTTTACTGAGTGGTTGAGTTACAGATTGATGTTGACAACATAATAGTGGAATAGCCGGCCATGGAGCTGATTGTGTTTCCTAAGATATATGTGTCAAATATATTTAATAACACTTAGATGGCAAACCATGTAAATAATGAGTAGAGACTTTAGGGATAGAAAATATTTCAATAGGAAGAAAGAACAGAAATTTCAGGTAGAGCCAAGACCTTGACACAGAAGTGGATCTTTGTCTCTTGCCTAAATTTGACATCTAAATTCAGTGATAAAACTGAGAAAATACAACACATTTTTACAAATTTATTGTAATCTGCTTCCTCAGTGATGATATTAAAATCAGAGTAATTCTGACTTATATACTGAAAATGTCTTTATCTTTAATTTCTGTTATGTGTATATGTTCATTTTATGGTCTCTTAAGTGTTTTGCTTGTTTTCCAGACATTCAATATTTTAAAATAAGTTATAATGTAGTTTTAATCTTTAGTGTCAGCTATAATTTTAGTTATAGTTGCCTGCTCTTCTGAGGTGTGAAGAATTTTGAGATAGTATTTTTCTACCATGATACATATTTCATTTGGATATAATTAAAAAGTATAATTTAAAAAACAATTAGTATTTTCATAAGTTGCTTGACATTTGGAATGCAATTTCAAAGGCTGATTTCAGCACCTTGGCCAGAGCAATAGCATCAAGAATGTTTTTGTACATTTTGTACCCCTTGTATTCAACGAGACAATTATTGCTTTATCATATCAATAAATATATGTTCAACATTGATTGGCAAAGGGAAATAATATCTGTCACTATTCTGTAAGTATCCGCTAAAGTCTTCAGACAGTTTTACATTAATAAACATCCTTTTAAAAAACTAATAAAACATAGAGCCCTAAGAGCTGAAGAAAACGCTAAAGATTACCTAAAACTTCTATCTCCCTTTATACATGGACAAATACTTGTGCTTAAGTTATTTTATTTCTATTGCAAACTTGTCCATGGATGAAAGTTTTCTTTATCATTGTAAATGCACCCATTAAATTGCTATTTTTCAGTATAATTAATTATTTAGTAGAAATTATATGGAGACTGGTATTCTAGATTAATTTTCCCACATAAACTGAAATAAATAATGCTAAGATTCTGGGTATAAGTTTTTAAATCTATAAAATGAAGGAAAGTTATTTTATAATACTGATGGTACTATAATTGCATATGTATTATTCTTTATGAAAGTGATGTGATCAAAGTATGTTATGATCAGGACTGACAATCTGTTAGCATAATGGCTGGCATCTGTTCACTTGGATGGTGCACATGCTGTTCCAGGTTTTAAATATTTGCATATCATAACTGGTTATATCGTTAACAAACAAACTGAACTGCTTACAGAGCTATACCATTATTGAAATTGTTTAGGATATTACCTGAAAAGTGAGATCATTCTCAATGTTAATGAACCAAAGACAAGATATGCTTCCTCGGACAAGATACCATACTGCTTCTGAGTTTGCATGTAGAAATAAGTCCTTGTTGGTCTTACTGACATAATATCAGGAGGGAAAGATTTTAAAGTGGTGCCTCCCATATAGAAACACAACCTAAGTGCTAGGATTAAGTGATTCAGTCTAGGTAAACAGTACCAAACAGCAGATAGTGGAATGCCTTTCCTCTCTCTCTGTCATCCTCCCTCTCTTTCTTATTTCCAGATTTTCTATCTCAATAACAGATTGAAATGCATCAGGCACTAGAAATGTTAGAGAAAGATAAATATGGGAAGATAAGAAATATGTGTGCTGTAAGCCAAGTTATTTTACTCTCCTTTGTGTTTATTTTATTTTGTACTTTCTTAGAATTGACAATAATTTTCAAGAGTTTCAATATGAAACAAAATGCCACATAATGCAGCCATAAAATCATAATAGTTATACATGCTGACATGAAAATATATGCCCAATGAACTCATATTGAAAGACTAGTCAATTCTGCATAACAAATGGCCAGTTTCTCCAACAAATCAATATTATATACAAAACTAAGTTTGGCTGTTAGGGAATAAAAGAGTCTCAGTAGGAATATATTTTAATCTGGACTAATTATTAGGGAATATTAAGGAAATAATGTTTTGTTACATGCGATACGGGCTTTGTAGTTATTTAAAAAGTTCTTATTGCTTAAGTGCATATTATTGTGTTTATAGGTGAAATGGCATGGTATCTTATATTTGCTTTTAAATATTCAAAATGATCATCATAGCAATAATATTAGTGAATATATAAAATAAGATGTGGAAATGTTGATAATTGTTGAAGTACATAGGGACACATAAAAGGTTATCTCTACTTTTAGGTATGTTTAAAAATTTATATAATCCCAAGAAAAGAAAAGCAATGGTTTTTTTTGTATAAAATACATATTTATTTATAGAAGATGAGAAGTATGCAGAAATGTGCATAGTGATTTTAAGATTATAGTTGTTCTATCTGTTTATTTTTGTTTTTTAATATTTCTCCCATAAACTTGTGTGATTAAATATATACAAATGTTTTGTAAAAATAAAACATTAGTTTCCCCTCACAATACTAAGGGAAGCAAGAGTCTTATCAGAGATCATAAATTTAAGACTGCACCACACAGGTCAGATATATATTGGTAGAAGCAGTGATAATACAGGAAAAGAGACTAATCCAAGAGCAAAATGATACTATGATGAAGAGTCATTACAATTTGGTTGGCCACCTCTCCCCACTCACAGAGTCTCTGTCTCTTGCTAAACTATCTAATTTCTCTTTGTACTTATTACGGAGCTGTATACGGTTGCCCTAAATGGTTCTGAAAATCTTCTCCAGTTCTCATAATTTGTTTTTTCCAAGTTTTCATATTCTAGGTTGGTGTGTTTCTTTAGGGATAATTATAATAATTGTGATAATAATAACATTTCTACTTGCTTACTATGTGTCAGTAGCAATTCTAAATATTTCAGTATAACTTTTTTAATCATTGTCTCAAAACTTGAATTAGGCACTATGATTTTGTCAATATTACAAATAAGGCAAAGTCCTAATGAGGTTAAATAATCTGCCTAAAGCCACATAACTAAGTAAAAAAAAAAATGATAATCTATTCTTGTTCGTGCAGATATAAGCCTTTGGGGAATTTTACCACTGATAATCTTAAATGTGGTTTGAGTCTAGACACAATGTGAAGGTTACTTTAAATGACCTTTGTAAAGTTGGGGGCTTAATGTTTGTAAAATCATCCAATATGTCAGTGTTCCCCAGAATGTTGCTTGTAACAGACTCCAAAGTCTATTAATCAGATTGCGAAATCCATGGGAAAGGAAGTGTGAAATGAGCACATTCTTTGTTCTTTCATATTTAAAAAGATTAACATTATGTATGATAATATGCTTTATTCTTTAATATTTTATGTACATACCTCTGTCTCTAGACAAGCAGAGCCATTTATCTCTGGCTTGGTAGGGGGACTAGAGCTGTTACGGTAGTAATAAAAAGGAAAACAATGTTAAAATTCAGCTTTGACATTGAAAATAATATCACAGAAAGATAAGATAGATGGCTACACTTCAGGGAAAGAATTTTATTTTCCAGGTAAGGTTGTAGGACTTGATCATAGACAGGATAGAAGACAAAAGAGAAGAGAAAGCAAGTTATCGGATATTTGCTACACTCTCCTCTCTATTTTGGTTGAAGTCTTGGAGAAGGGGAGCATCTTTAAAAAATTGAGGTAAGTGGCAATGACAGAAATGACATAACGACTTCTGCCCTGCTTTGCCTTTGAGATATTCTGCAAGAAAATTGTGTTCCAGGCTCCTTCACACACAGCAAAGTAAACTCGACTCTTTCTCTCTTGAACAAATCCCATCTCTTTCCATATTTTTTTATTCACACAAAATTATGCATTCAGGCACACATGGATTCTTGATCATTGTATTTTATATACACTGGATGCTTTTTTGCTTTAATCAATTTGCAGTACATTATTGCATTTCCTACAGCATTTTATAAATGTACACCTTTCTTCACCTTGTTTGATTACATTTCTTCACATTCCTGTACATTATAACTCTTCTTATTTTACAAATCTGAAAAGTAATATTTAAAAATAAATAAAAGTTTAGAAATTAACTTAAATAGTGTAATATTTTATTCAAAAATAATGAAGAATTAGGGCTACCTAATTGGACAGTTAATAGAATGACCTAAGTAAATAAGGATCTGAAATGCTTACTTCCCATGTCTTAAAAATCATTTTATTTAGAAATAAAATGGCTTGAGGATTTGTTGCTTAAATGTCTAACACATTTATATAATCTTTTCCTCCTTCCATTGCACATAGTTTCATTCCTTTGATAGGATGGAAATCCATAACATGTTCATCACCATGACCTCTGGTAATTACTTTTGGTTATTTTCTCTCTTTAGCTTTTCTGAAAATTGTTTTGGTTTGGATATTAATAAAATTTTAAATGAAAGAAAAAAATATCATCCCAAATTCTCCTTCTCTCCACTGCTTCCCACTCCAAACACTTCTTGGTTTTTTTATCTTGCTTCAGTTTCTTGCTTTGTCTGTGTATATATATATATGTTTTTATTCAATCATTTTATGCGATTAAGGTGCATTTATGTTTTTGTTTTTATAATTTAATATATAATTCATAATTGATTTCCCTTTATATATAAAAATATATAAATTTCATAAATTCATGTGCATATATCAAAATGCAATACATTATGAGGGAATGCTTTATAAAACTATAATTTAAGGATGATTAATAGTTTCAGAAATAATATTTATCAACACTTTGCATAAAAGCAATTTTTTGGCAGTCTGTTTCTTGCCAAAATAATGAAAAGAAATCTGCATTTGATGATGGAAGAAGAATCATAAAAAAACGATGTTGCATCAGATTTCTAGATGGACAATAATTTTCTTTTTTTTTTTTGAGACAGAGTCTCACTCTTTTACCCTGGCTAGAGTGCTGTGGTGTCAGCTTAGCTCACAGCAACCTCGAACTCCTGGGTTCAAGTGATCCTTCTACCTCAGCCTCCCAAGTAGCTGGGACTGCAGGCACACACCATCATGCCCGGCTAATGTTTTCTATATATTTTTAGTTGTCCAGATAATTTCTTTCCATTTTTAGTAGAGATGGGGTCTCCCTCTTGCTCAGGCTGGTCTCGAACTCCTGACTTTGAGCGATCCACCCACCTCAGCCTCCCAGAGTACTAGGATTACAGGCATGAGCCATCGCGCCCGGCCAGTAATTTTCTAATCATATAAGCAAATAGAAAAAGCACAAAGGGAAACATTAAAATACTCACATTTAAAAATAAATTGAAATACACTTAAAATAACAAAAATTGCTTTTTTTCACACTTCCAAGTTTTTGGGATGAGAAAAGGGAAAATATGGGACTGATAAATTAACTTACTTTGTTATCTGCAAATATATAGGAGAGTGCCTCTTCCTTTGATAATAAAGTATCCCATAAAATAAAATCCTTGGAAAAATAAGCATGAATTGTAATAATGAGAAAATAATGTAGATTATTTACAAAACCACTCAGAACACAAAATTTAAGACTCTTACCAATTGACAGGATTGGCTAGAGAGTTTAGGGGTCACAATGGCAATTTTTCAGAAATTTTTAGTCCTATTGATCACAATAATTTTATTAGGATAAACTTCCAAATCAATATCTGAAATTTTCCACGTCCATCAGAATTTTCCAGAGTTTTATTCCAAAACAAGAGAGTCATACAAAAATGCAGATTCACAAGTGCGTTAATATTAGGTGCAAGATTTAAAAATTAATTAATTAAAAAGCTTCTGCACAGCCAAGGAAACTGTCCTTAGAATGAATAGACAACCTGCAGAATGAGAGAAAATATTTGCTTTCTACACATTCAATAAAGGGCTGATAACAAGAATCTATATAGAACTTAAGAAAATCAATAAGAAAAATCAAAGAAACTCATCAATAAATGGGCAAAGGACATGAACAGAAACTTTTCAAAAGAAGACAGAATAATGGCCAGCAAATATACAAAGAAGTTCTGAATATCTCTAATCATTAGGGAAATGCAAATCAAAACTACGATGAGATATCACCTAACTCCAGTGAGAATGTCCTCTATCAAAAAGTCCCAAAATA
>CAUYSK010031723.1:0-40752 GCA_963575035.1 Avahi laniger
TTTGGTAAAGAAATGAAGGCCTAGAGTTTATCACCCTGCTGTCTGCCCAGGACCTTCTCAGGAACACCTTGAGGTTGTAGAAACAGATTCTAAAGGCTTGAGCTGGGGAATGCAAAGAGAAAGATTTATCCTGGTGCACTAATACTCATGGAAAAAATCAAGAGAAAGATTTACATTTCCTTTGGCTCTTTTCAGATGTTAGTGAAAACGGAGTCCCTGCAGGTTGCCTGCCAGCAGGGAGAGCAGAGAGAGCTCATAGGATTGATGTTTAGCTGTTATTAGAAAGCTGGATATTTTCCTGTTATTTCAGCAAGGCTGGCCTAACATTGCCCCCTTTCTGTTGCTGAAATTAAAATTTCTATTTAGAATGACCTCCGAAGTAGGGAAAATGGATGGCAGTCCTTCTTTTGTAGCTACTTCCAGCTGAGAAGGGGAGCTGAGATATTCTTATGAAGTTGATTTGAATTATTAAAAGGGAGGGGCTTGAAAATGGACGGTCTTGAAAGCTAGATTAGAGGCAGGATGGCACTCTTCTCTGATTGGAGAGAAAGAGTTAGGGACTGAATTTGGTCCCGTATGAATGTTGCTAGACAGCAGAGAATGAGGGGTTTGAAAATGAGAGCGTTAGCCAAGAAACCTAAGATCACACATGGGGAAAAGAGTTCCCAGTTTTGAGAAGGTGAAGGGTCTCTTGGACGGTGGGTAGATAGAGATGCCATGGAGCGCCCATAGTGGGGCTGGAAAGTGAGGTTATCCTTATTAGGGTTCCCAGTGTGGGCAAGGGACTGCCCAGCCTGGCGGGTAGGCTGGGCCGTGGAGGCATTCATAGAGCGACACAAGAAGTATACAGAGGAGGCAAAGCGTGATAAGGAGCCATATATACCACAGCATATTATCAGGCCTGGTATCCGTGATGGGCTGGACTTTTCAGGGAGTTCGCTGTCCGTGCAAGCAGGTTTTGGAGGGTCTATAGGTTTGAATCTGGAGAGATGACTCTAGGAGGGGATTCCCAGAAATTCAGCTGTAGAGGCGGATGCAGCGAGAATTATTTAAAAGCTTGAAGGGGTCCCAGTTTGTCCTGGGAAACCCTGGAGTAAAATCTAATCTCTAGGCTGTAAATGTTGTGGTCCCTTTAAGACATCATGCAGTGAGTTTTTATTGTTGGCAGATACTCACCAGGTGGGGGCGGGAATAAGACCACAAGGGAAGGGATCTGAATTTATTAATTCCGTTTCTTGAAATTGGCTCTTACAAATTCGTAGACCTGTCCCTTCTGTGATAACCCTTAGGCCTAGAGAGGATGAGTTAGGTTGAGCCAGGCAGAATTTAATAGTTTAAATGCTGAAGATAACTTTGTTATTTACTTAATATTTTAATGGCTTTGGATAACAAAGCAAGAGAATTAGTAATGTTCTAAATAAAAGATCGTAAAAATATGTTAGTTCTTTCCATGACATTTTTCTATGTTTTTTATTTTTTATTTTATTTTTATAACGGGGACGGGCAGGGGCTGGCCTGCGCCGCCCGGCCCCATGACGTTTTTCTAAAGAAGCAAATCTTGGACCCCATCTGGTTCTAAACTGGTGTTTAAGAGGAATCAAAATAATGCAGTAACTGTCTGTAGATGGTAAAGATCTCACAACAGTCATGATTATAGATTTAGGTTATTTTATGAGATTTATATTCATGAGATTTTTGCAGCACCCAATTTTAGTATATATGATTATTATTGGTAATATATATCAAGGCCTACTAGAACTTTAGGAATCTCACACATGCTTGGGGCAGATATTTGTAATATGTTTATATAAATATAACCGAAAGAAAGTTAAACATCATTTCACATTTGACAATGCTTTCTTGTATGGTTTAATCCACCAATAAGCCTAGTAAGTTTTTCTTGGACTTCTAGTGTCTCCACTGTTAAAAGTTAGTTTGAGGTCAAAAGATGAATCCAGAATTTTGTTCTTGGAAAGCCTGTTAAACATTACAGACTAAAACATTTGTTTAAATAGAATCATGGTTTACTATAAAACAGTGCTTTTCATTTATCCAAGAGTGATAGTCCTTAGAAGACTTGAAAGGAAATGTAGGAAGTTATGTGGGTGTAAATCTCAACTCTCAAAGTTTAGTTTTTCTAGTTAGTCAAAACCCAACAGAGATTATTTTGACAAAGCATAAAGTCCTTGTCTCTTACAGGCCAGCCACCAAAGAGGCCAATATAAACGTTTCTATAGCATGACTGTTATCCGTGGCCATCTCAGATGTAGTTACTTTCCTTAATGTATTAATTATGATCTTAAAACATTTAAACTTAATAACAATTGTAAAACTAGTTTCATTTATCCAAGGTTACCAAGGTCACACGAACTAATGTTACGGCAGGGCTGACCGAGAATAGACCGAGACGCACACTCAAAGTTTTGGCAAAACAGATTTTATACTTTTTCGCCAGTGGGCCCAGTGGGATTTTTGCTCTCCCCAAATTCTGAGCACCAGACAAAGAGCATTGCAGTCTTTCATACACTCTGCTTAAGGAGGAGGGGCACGGTTACAACAGGGTTGACTTTAGTGAGGCAGAGTCCTGAGCTACTTTAGGGCCTGGTACACTAATTGCTGCAGGTGATTTATGGGGGGGAGCCAGCTGCTGGGGGAAAGGTCGCAGCGGAGGAGGGGGCCCAGGTAAGGATCTCGAGGGAGAAAGCCCGGTAGTGGAATTTCTAAGAATTCCACTTTAGTGGAATTTCTAAGAATTCCACTTTAGTGGAATTTTCCAATCTTCTACTTCACTAAAGGGCATTTGATTTCTTGTGTTCTTAATAAAATATTTGACGTAAGCTTACTTTTTCTTTATGCCAATTAATTAGATCTCTTTTATATATTTTGGCAGTGAAACATTATAGACACATGACATATATGGACAGGCAAACATGGAGACATGTAGACATTTTTAGGGGAAACAGGCAGGAAGTTCCATAGTTTGAAAGCTCAGAGCATGCCAAGGAAAACGTTGCATGCAAAGTTCCAGTTAAGCTTTTTCCGGAAGTCACAGAAAGGAAGCCATACGATCTTTTCCCAGTGAGGGTAACTGGGAAGCACTAAAAGCGGTCGGCAAAGACTTTATCGCCCAGCATACAGAGAAGCCATGGAATACACAGGGGGTTTGTGTTTTCCCTTTCACTCTGATGATGGGGGTAGGAGAGGGAAACAGGCCCTGAAAATTCTGGAAGGGGGCAGGGTGTCGTGGCTCAGGCCTGTAATCCTAGCACTTTGGGAGGGTGAGGTGGGAGGATTGCTTGGGGTCAGGAGTGTGAGACCAGCCTGAGCAAGAGTGAGACCCCATCTCAAAAATAAATAAATAAATGAAAATTCAGGAACTGCAGAGGACATGGCTCTGGTGTTTGTTCTTACCTGTGCCACAGAGAGTGACCTAAGGCTCAGCCATCTTGGTGTGATGAAGTTGAATCACAAAAATGGAGAAGATATGAATTATCTTGCAAAAATCAAAGATTTTAAGACCAGAATAGAGAAAATTATAAAATTTTATTGAATAACGTTAAACCAAGACAAATATAGAAGGTAAGACTTTATTAGGAGAAAGTTTAGGTGAATATCTTTATTACTTCACGATAGGGAAAAATGTATAAAACAAGATTTTTTTGAAGACAGAATCTTGCTCTGTTGTCCAGGCTGGAGCTCAGTGGGTGTGATCACTGCTCACAGCAGCCTCCAACTCTGGACTCAAGCCTTCCTCCTGCCTCAGCCTCCCGGGTAGCTGGGATTACAGTTGTGTGCCACCATGCCTGGCTAATTTTTATTATTTTTAGTAGAGACAGGGTCTCACTCTTGCTGAGGCTGGTCTCGAACTCCTGAGCTCAAGTGATCCTCCTGCCTCGGCCTCCCAGAGTACTAGGATTACAGGTGTGAGCCATCGTGCCTGGCCAATTCTCCTTTTTCTCTTCAAATTTCTTGTCTTCTCCTGAAGTACTGACTTTCAAAAATTCACAGAATCAGCATGTTTCTTCCAAAGTCCCTTGTTCTTGGAGAAAAAGGTCTGACCTTCCAAACTTTCACAACGCACTGAGCATGCAAAGCGAGTGTCATGCCCGGTGTAGCCCAGAGCTACATGTCACCAGTTCCGATGCGAAATTCACATCCATGACATATAGTCCAAAGAAGGCATAATAATCAGTAAAATATGGAACACTTCATGAATTTTCATGTCATCCTTGTGCAGGGGCCATGCTAATCGTCTCTGTGTCGTTCCAATTTTTAGTATATGTGCTGTGAAAGTTGAGCATTTTTAAAGCTTTTCCATGAGCTGTTTTGGATCAACCCCAGAAGGACACAGAGCACATCTTACGGGCACAGGATGTCTCTGCTGTGTTAACTCAGCAGCCTGGGAGAAGGAATGCACTCTAAAAGAAGGAAATTATATAATTTTAAAAGTCATATTGATTTGTATAAAGCAGCTGGCTCTGCTATAAGCTCTCATGAAAAGCCTTAGTAATTTGATTTAATACTTCCACGGTATTTTTGCAGTGGAAATGATCATTAAAGTAATATATCGCTCCAACAAAAATATAATTTTACTGTGTTACAAAGTACTGTATTGATTTGCCAAAGTTGTATAATTTGGAAAATGTATTATCGTCTTTGAATTTGTATTTCTAAAAGTCTTTAAGATTTAAAGTGCTATATTGCAGGCCGATTATATTAACTGAGAAATATTAGCTAAATTTTGCAGTGCTCTAAATTTAAACAGAGGAACAGTTGTTCCTATCTTTTAGCATTTTACATTTGCCTACCTCATAAAATTGCCACGTGTCAAAATCACACTTCTGTAATTGCTAAAGCATGCGATGGTAGATTATTTGAATGTAACTACATCTTGAAGTAACCATGGCCACAAAACATTCTTTTAAAAGGAGACTTGTACATTGTTTAACTTATAAATCAACTTCAGCATAAATCTTAATTATTAATGCTTTTAATAATACGGTGCCACACCTGGGGGAAAAATTGACTTACGCTAACCACTGAATGCCCCGCAGGGACTTTTTGTTTTGTTTTGTTCTGTTGTTGAGACAGAGTCTCAACAGAGTGCAGTGGCGTTATTGTAGCTCACTGCAACCCCCAATGCTCAAGTGATCCTCCTGCCTTAGCCTTCCAAGTAGCTGGGACTACAGGTGCACGCTCCAATGCCCATCTGATTTTTTTCTTTTTGGTAGAGACCGGGTCTCACTCTTGCTCAGGCTGGTTTTGAACTCTTGAGCACTCCTCCCGCCTTGGCCTCCCAGAGTGCTAGGATTATAGGCGTGAGCCACCGTGCCTGGCCCAGGAGTTTTTATTTATGCGAGAAACCCTTATTTCTGATTACTGAAGGCCAGGTGCCATCTTAAAAATAATACACTGAATAAATTTTGTTTCATAGTTCTGGGCAAGTAATTGTCAGCCATTAAATAGTATTTCTGTTACCAACAATGGTTGCCTACGCAGCATTTTGCTAAAAGGGAATTATCTCTTGCCTTTTTTTTATGATGCTTAGACGCAGAAATAGTACACTAAACTACTTAAAAATTAGTATTTTCTTCTACTTAAAATATTGTCTACAAAAATCACATGATCATTTCAATAGATACAGAGAAAGCATTGGACAAAATTCAACACCCTTTCGTGATAAAAACACTCAAAATCAAGGACAGAAGGAAACTTCCTCAAGCTGATAAAGGGCATCTTATAAAAAACCCCTCTAGTTAGTCAGCATCATACATAATGGTGAAAGACTAACATCTTCCCCCTAAGACCAAGAATAAGACAAGGATGTCTGCTCTCAATGCTTCTGCTCAACATTTACAGGAGGTTTCTGGCAGTTAGGGAAGAAAAACAAATAAAAAAAATCCAGATTGGAAAGAAAAAAGTAAGCTATCTCCATTTGCAGATGACATGATCTTGAATATAGAAAATCCTTAGAAATCCATAAAAATTATTAGTGCGAATAAAACAATTCAGTAAGTTTGCGGTATACAATCAATAATAAAAAGTCATTGTATTTTTGTTCACTAGCAGTGAACAATCTAAAAATGAAGTTAAGAAAACAATTCCACTAAAAGAATAAACTACTTAGCAATAAATTTAACAAAAGCAGTATAAGATTTATACACGGAAAAGTATAAAATGCTATTGAAAGAAATTAAAGAAGACCTAAATAAATGGACAGACACATTCATGGACCGGAAGACTTAATATTGTTAAGATGTCAATATTTCAGTACCCCCTGATTGACCTACAGGTACAAAGCAATCCGTATCAAAATCCCCAGTTGGCTTTTTTTCAGAAATTGACAAGCTGATTCTAAAAATTCATGAGGAAAGTCAAGGGACATCAATTTGCCAAAACAATCTTAAAAAAAAAAAAAACAAAGTTGGAAGACTCACACTTCCAGATCTTAAAAATTACTACAGGCCGGGCTTGGTGGCTCATGCCTGTAGTCCTAACACTCTGGGAGGCTGAGGCAGGAGGATCACTCAAGGTCAGGAGTTCAAGACCAGCCTGAGCAAGAGTGAGACCCTCGTCTCTACCAATAATAGAAAGAAATTAGCTGGACAACTAAAAATATATAGAAAAATTAGCCGGGCATGGTGGCACATGCCTGTAGTCCCAGCTACTCGGGAGGCTGAGGCAGAAGGATTGCTTGAGCCCAGGAATTTGAGGTTGCTGTGAGCTCTAGCCCACGCAACAGAGCAAGACTCTGTCTCAAAAAAAAAAAAAAAAAAGTTACTACAAAGCTTCAGTAATCAAGACTGATAGGGGTGGTGAGGTGGCTCAAGCCTGTAGTCCTCACACTCAAGGAGGCTGAGGTTGGAGGATCACTTGAAGCCAGGAGTTCCAGCCTGAGCAAGAATGATACCCCGTCTCTACTAAAAATAGAAAAATTAGCTGGGTGTTGTGGTGGGCACCTGTAGTCCCAGTTACTCAGGAGGCTGAGGCAGGAGGATTGCTTGAGCCCAGGAGTTTGAGGTTGCAGTGAGCTATGATGACATCACTGCACACTAGCTTTCAGTCATTCACCACTGAGTAATAATAGATATTAATGGTGGGCTTTTCATATATGTTTAGGAAGTTCCCATTTTTTCATTTATTGTTTTTTAATCATAAAAGGTGCTTGACTTTTTCAAATGCTTTTTTGTTTTTTTGCATCAATTGACATGATCATGTGGTTTTTGCTTTTCATTCTACTAAAGCGGTGCATTAAATCAACTGATTTTACTATGTTGAACCATATGAATTGGTTCCTGGGATAAATGCCAGTTGGCCCTGGTGTATAATCTTTTTGACATACTGGTGAATTTGGTTTGCTCATATTATGTTGAGGATTTTTGCATCCACATTCTTAAGGCATGTTGGTCTGTAGTTTTCTTTTCTTGTAGTGTCTTTGTTTGCCTTCAGTATTAGAGTAATACTGGCCTTATAGAATTAGTTAGGAAGTGTTCCCTCCTCTTCAATCTTTTGAAAGATTTTGACAAGGATTAGTGTTAATTCTCCTTCAAATATTTGGTAGAATTCTCCACTAAAGCCACCTGGTCCAGGGCTTTTCTTTGCTGGAAGGTTTCTGATTACTGATTTAATCTCCTTACTTGTCATAGGCTTATTTAGATTTTCTATTTCTTCTTGAGTCAATTTTGGTAGTTGGTATGTTTCTAGGAAAGTTATCCAATTTGTTGGTAAACAATTATATATAGTACTCCTTTATAAACCTTTTTATTTCTGTAAAGTCAGTATAATGTTCTCACTTTCATTTCTGATTTTAGTCATTTGAATCTTTTCTTTTGTTCGTTGTCAATCAGCTAAGAGTCTGTCAGTTTTGTTGATCTTTTAGGAGAACCAACTTTTGGTTTTGTTGGTTTTCTCTCATTTTTCTACTCTCTATTTCATTTATCTCCATTCTAGTCTTCATTATTTTCTTTCTTCCACTAGCTTTAGGTTTATTTTGCTTTTCTTTTTCTAGTTCCTTTGGGTGTACAGTTAGGTTATTGATTGGAGATCTTCTTTTTAAATGTAGGCATTTACAGCTATAAATTTCCACCAAGCACTGCTTTGACTCCCTCCCCAAAGTTTGGGCATGTTGTGTTCTCATTCGCATTTGCTTCAAGGTATTTTCTAATTTCCCTTGTGATTTGGTCTTTGAATCATTGGTTATTTAGGAGTGTGTTGTTTAATTTCTGCATACTTGCAAATTTTCTAGTTTTCTTTTTTAGATTTTTTTAGATTTCTAGTTTATTCCATCATGGTCAGAAAAGGTATTTGATAGGTCAACAGAAGTTTGGTCACAGGGTGTGGCCAGTAGGTGAGTGGACCTAATCTGTGGTTAATTTCCCAGATACGAATGCAGAACTAGAATAGACATGGAACTGGTAGAGTCACCACATGTGCTCCCTGACCCCTGGAGTCAGGGGCTATTCTAGTATGCCAAGTGGAAGGCCCTTGAATTTCTTCTTCTTCTTAGGATAGTAAATAAAAAACAATTCTGAATCCTTGGGAGAATTACAGAGATAAGGAGAATTGCATCAATTTGAAATATGCATGAGTGGTGACTCCTATCATATCTGCATTTAACTGATGTGTTTGGCAAGGTCAATGCATCTTACAGAATAAAAATAGATTATTATAACTTAATTAGGTAGTGACTCCAATTGCAGCTGCTTTTCCAGATATGGGATCTTGGCTGGAAAAGATACCTGGAAATGTTGGGGACAGTGTTCTATAGGCTGCAGCATATGATTTGAACCAGTGATCAACAAAAGGTGCCTTTTTGGCTGGGCGCGGTAGCTCAAGCCTGTAATCCTAGCACTCTGGGAGGTTGAGGTGGGCCGATCATTTGAGGTCAGGAGTTCGAGACCATCCTGAGCAAGAGCGAGACCCTGCCTCTACTAAAATAAATAGAAAGAAACTGGCTGGACAACTAAAAATATATAGAAAAAATTATCTGGGCATGGTGGCGCATGCCTGTAGTCCCAGCTACTTGGGTGGCTGAAGCAGGAGGGTTACTTGAACCCAGGAGTTTGAGGTTGCTGTGAGCCAGGCTGATGCCACAGCACTCTAGCCCGGGCAACACAGTGAGACTCTGTCTCAAAAACAAAAACAAAAACAAAAACAAAAAACAAAAGGTGCCTTTTCATAACCAAAGTGAGTACCTGGGTCTGGGAGTCCAGGGGTAGAGGTGGGAGTGGTGCCTCGACTACAACCAAATAACCCACGTGCAGAAACTTTGCTTCCCATTGCCAGCAACTCTGACTTTTTCTGATTTAGATATCTCGAATGTCATGGGAGGAATGCTTCTGCCAGGGGACACAGCGGTTCTACTGAACTGGAAGTTGAAGCTGCCTCCTCGCCATTATAGCGTCTGCATTCCACATAACACCAGTCAAATAAGGGACTATGCTACTGGGTGAAGTGGTTAGTCTTGATTTCCAATGAGAAATTAGGTTGCTGCTACACAACGGGGGCGAGGAGAGCTGTGTTCTGCAAGCCAGCGGCTTCTATGGAGTGCTTGCTAATGCTTCTGTGTCCCAGGGTGGAATCGTTTGAAATTACAGCAATTTAACAACGTCAGGATCATTGAGGATTTGGACCATTCTGGGAAGAAACTTTGAGTTAGCTTTACCAGGCAAAGGGCCCCAACCAGCGGAGGCGCTAGCTGAGGGCACAGGGAATGTGGGATTGGTAGTACAAAGACATTAAAAAATTATGTGACAATAGCAAAGATAAGGAATCAACCTAAGTGTCCATCAGTGGATGACTGGCTAAAGAAAATGTGCTGTGTATACACAAGGGAATACTATTCAGCCATAAAAAAGAATGAGATCATGTCTTTTGCAACAACATGGATATCTTAAGTGAAACGAGCCAGACAGAAAGACATATATTGTATGTTCTCACCTATAAGTGGGTGCTAAAAAAAGTACACATGGACTTAGGGAGTGGAATGACAGACAGTGGAGACTCTGCAGGGAGAGGGAGTGGGAGAGGGGTGGATGATGAGAAATTACTTAATGGGTACGACATATGTTATTCAGGTGATGGGAATCCTGAAAGCCCTGACTCGATAACTACACATGTAACAATACTGCACTTGGCTGAGTGCGGTGACTCACACCTGTAATCCCAGCACTTTGGGAGGCCGAGTTGGGAGGATCACTTGAGGCCAGGAGTTTAAGACCAGCCTGGGCAATAAAGGGAGACCCCGTTTCTACAAAAAATAAATCAGCCAGATGTGGTGGTGAGCACCTGTAGCCCTAGCTACTTGGTTGGCTGAGGCAGGAGGATTGCTTGAGCCCAGTAGCTTGAGGTTACAGTGATCATGCCACTGTACTCCAGCCCAGGTGACAGAGCAAGACCTTGTCTCTAAAAAAAAAAAAAAAAGGAAAAAACTCAAATTGTACTTGTACCCCATAAATTTATATAAGTAAAAAAATTACGTGAAAAGTTGATCCTAAAATTCATATGGAAATTCAAGGGACCCATCATACCCAAAACATTCTTGAAAAAGAATAAAGTTGGAGGACTCACACTTTCTGATTTTAAAATTTACTACAAAGATATAGTAACCAAAACAGTGTGGTACTGGTGTAACAATAGATGTATAGATCAAGGTAATAGGATTGAGAGACTTAAAACTATAAAACTTTTAGAAGAACACTTAGGAGTAAATCTTCGTGACCTTGGGCTAAGCAAAGCCTCCTTAGACATGACATGAAAAGTATGGGGAACAAAAGAAAAAATAGATAAATCATACTTCCTCAAAATTAAAAGCTTATGTGTATCAGAGTACGTTATTAAGAGAGTGAAAGACAACTCAAAAATGGGAGAAAATATTTGCAAATCATATATATCTCATGTAAGGGACTTGTGTCCAGAATATTTAAATAACTCTTACAATTCAAAATAAAAAAGATAATCCAATTAAAAAACAGCCGAAGGATTTCTTTCTCTAAAGAAGATATTCGGAGGGCCAAGTAGCACATGAAAAGGTGCTCATCCAATATTATGAGTCATTAGGAAAATGCAAATCAAAACCACAAGGAGAGGTGGACGCCTTTTTCAGCCTCCACCCATCTGCACCCAGATGCTCAAAATAAGCAAGTATTTTGCTACACATCAGGCTTCGTGTGTCTCTCTCTTGGCTCTGGATCTAACATTTGGTGCCGAAACTCGGGAGGGCACACCAGGTGGACGTGACCCCTGAGTCTCTAGCAGGCTAGGCTTGCAACTCGGGAAGCAGTAGGCAGCGGCAGCTCGTCCTGGGCTAACTCCCGAATCCTGCCTTCCTCTGAGTCCCTGTGTCACCAGTAAGGTTTCCATGGATCTTTGAACTTATGTAAAAAACAAAACACAAGGAGATACCACTTCATACCACAAGAACGACTCTAACAAAAATGACAAGCAATAGTTAAGTGCTGGAGGGAACATGAAGAAATTGGAACGCTCATGTGCTGCTGGTGGGAATGCAAAATGGTGCAACCACCGTGGAAAAAGTTTGGAAGTTCCTTAAAATGTTAAGCACAGAGTTACTACTCTCGGGTATATAAATCTGTAGCTCCACTCTCAAGTATATAACCAGGTGAAAGGAAGACACACGTCCATACAGAAACGTGTATGCCAGTGTTCATACCAGCATTACTCACAGTGGCCAAAAAGTGGAAGAAGCTCTCATGTCCATGACCTGAGGAATGGGTGCGTTGGGATTGATCGGCACAGTGGAATATTATTCTACTATGAAAAGGAATCAAGTACTGTCAATGTTGATACATGCTATCACACGGATGAACCTTGAAAACATGCTAAGGGAAAGAGGCCATCACAAAATAACTAGGTATTGTACAGCCAAAACGTATCTCAATCTATAGAAATCCCTAGAGACAGAAGGTCGATGAGCGGTTGCCTGGGGCTGGAGGAGCAAGGGACTGAGGACAGACTGCCAATGGGCACAGGTTTCCTTTTGTGGTCATAAAAACGCTGTGAAATTAAACTGTGGGATTGGTTGCACAACTCTGGGAATATGTTAGAAACTACTGAAGTTTACACTTGAAGTGGGTGAATTGCTTGTGAATTACGGATCATTAAAAGTGTTTAAAAAATCACTGATGACATCGTGACCAGCTGTAGCAATGAGGCCCGCGGCAGCTCTGTGCATTTTCTCGTCACACGTGTATCAAGTATCTCCCTCCCTCTGGTTGCCTTATTTCTATGAAAGTGTTGATGATGGTGATTAGGTTTATTATTTAAGTCTTTTAGTTACAGAACATTCAACTGGAATTGTGGCTGGAATGAAGGTCACCGAGTGATGGATCCAATGGCTATAGAACTTAGCTGGCCCCCCAGTCCACCCCCAGGAAAAGAGAGACACCCCTGTGCACAAAAGATACCTGCGTCTGGGGTTGGAAGCATGAAGTGAGAGCTGAGTGGAAGCTGAATACGGTACCAAGGTATGTGGGGCTGACTAGAGGCCCAAAGGGCAGACGGCTCTGGTGACCTACCGTATCTCAGCCCCACGCCCGTTCCACTTTCTGTTCTGTGATGCTGTTGCCCGAGCGCTGAAAACTGCGTTTCCCAGACGCCCTCAGAGGCTGCCTCCCATTCAGCAGGCCAGCCGAGAGGGCTCCCCCTGCCCTCGTGCCGGGCAGCAGCAGCAGGCTGTTCGGGCCAGCACCTGTCTTCCTAGCAGTCCCTGCACCAGCTTAGAATCCAACCCTTCCCCACAGCACGCATCAAGAATCCCAGCGTGGGTTCCACGGCGCACGCCCCTCCAAGCCTCCAAGTTCCTAGTCAGCCTCCCAGACGACCCCCAGCGATCCTTCCTGGTCTTGGTATTCACGGCCTTGGGGGGTTCCCTCCCACACCGAATCAGGGTTGGCTGTGACCAGTGGAATAGGATGGAAGTGACGCTGTGTGACTTTCAAGGCCAGGTAATATAAGGCAGTGGTGCTTTGCTCTTGGGAAATGCTCATCTGGGAGGCTGCCGTGGGGACTCACTCAAGCAGCCTGTGGAGAGGCCCATGAGATAAACTGAGGCCTCCTGTCCACAGTCAGCATCAACTTGCAGGCCTCATAAGTGAGCCACACAGAAAGGTCCTTGCAAGGGACCGTCATTCCCAATCACACCCTCAAAGGACAGAAGCCCCAGGCAATATCTGACTGCAGTCCCAGAAGAGACCCCACACCCAAACCACTCACCCAAGCGGCTCCCAAGTTCTTGACAAAGCAGAAATTATGAACAATGAAAGATCATTGTCATTTTAAGCCACCAAGTTTACGGGTGACTTGTTACATATCAGTTAACTCCAGTGACCACCTCTCTGCTTCAATCCCCCAGCCCCAGAGGGGTAGCTGCTTCCTGCAGTTAGGCATCTCTGGGTTACTTCGGGATCCACTTTTTGCCTCCCTGTCTTTCAACACCTGTGTAAACAATTCCTTGTATTCAATGCCCTACATTTGAAATAACTAGTGTGGTTTCTGTCTTCCTGATAGGGCCCTTTAGTAGATGACATTAAGTGTGCAAGCTCTACATTCCCGAGCATACCCCCGACTCCCCAAACCCAGCCCTTGGAGAACCTTCACTTGTCCCACCTGGGCCACCACCTCTGCTCCACGTAAACCTGGGCTGCAGGTCTCTCCTGCCCTCGACACCCTCTGCTGGCCCCGCCACCCCCCGTCTCCTTGTCAGGCTTCTAATTCCTCCCTCGTCTCCACTATTTCCTCGGGGCCCCAGACACACATCGCCACGCAGGACTGGGGTGGGGAGTATGGAATTTATTTTATTGTTCTGAGGTCTGGGTTTTGTTACTTGGACGTCACGGTTCCTGGATGGGGGCGAGCGTGTCCCACCCCCTAAGTCGTAGTCCCACAGGCCTGTTCGGATTGTTTTCCAGGTTCAAAGTGCTCTGAGAAAGCTTCACAGTTTTAATACTTCCTAGATGCTCAACTGAGGCAAAGTGACAGAATGGCCCTCCCACCCCGCCCGCCAAAAAAATAAAACCCCAAGCCCCCAGCAGCTGCTGCTGCAGCCGTATGAAAAAATAATACAAACTCTTCTTAAAAAATAGATTACACAGAAAGAACCCAGAGGACAGCGGCGGGGGAGGGGGACATAAGGAGGGGCAGGGAGCCTTGGAGCGAGGCTGGGAAGGGGCGCTGAGATGACTTTGGGGCTGGGCTGCTGGTGGACA
Organism: Avahi laniger; assembly: GCA_963575035.1. Lineage (NCBI taxonomy): Eukaryota > Metazoa > Chordata > Mammalia > Primates > Indriidae > Avahi > Avahi laniger. The sequence continues at coordinate 14,226 of CAUYSK010031723.1, forward strand.
CTTGTCTCGTCCGCTCTGCCCAGCCGCCCCCTGCCCGGCCCGGGCACCGAGGCTCCCTTCCCCTCAAGGGACCTCTCTTCACCCTGAGGCCTGGTACCTGCTTCTCACTAAAGTGGCTTTGATAAAGAAACGAAAAAGACCCAAAGTGAGAGACAGGGCTGCTGCTCAGCCCTTCCACCTGCAGAATCAGACCTCTGTCTGCTTTTGGGGACTGGACAATTATCAACACCTGCTGCTACCTAGACACCCCCTGGGGGTGGGGAAGTGGGCCCCAGACTTGCCACTTGGCTCCTGGGAACACAGACTCCTGGGAACTTGGCCTCACCAGGGACACACGGCCTCCTCTGCGCCCAACCGTTACAGGGCACGGTTCGGAGGCTGCCTCCCAGCCCAGCCTCAGGGCTGCAGACGGGTGCAGTGTGCGCAGGGAGCAGCGGCGTGTGGATGGGGCACGACTCGCGAGGCCCTCCAGCTCATGCAGGGAGAAGCTAGGACAGAGGAATGGCAGGGCCACAGGACGGAGTGTGTGCAGCCGGGCCAGCTCCAGGGCCAGGGTGGGCAGGGGGCACAGTCCGCAGGGTGGGAGAAGGCAAATCAGGGCCTGGCTCTGGGGAGGGGTCTGGACACCCACCGCCCCGGCCAAGGGCTCCACACCTGGCCACTTCCGGCAGAGGAATCTGGTGAGGGTGGACTCTCTGGAGGTAGGGACAGGGGCAGCAGGGCGGGCTGGGCTCAGTCGGGGACCTCGGGGTGGGCAGGTAGTCCACTCTCGCCACGCCGGTAGGTCTCCCAGAAGCCCCTGTCCAGCTGCTCCAGCTGCGGGCCCAGTGGCAGGTGGCCAGCCAAGTGCATGCGGAGGGTCTCCAGCCAGTGTTCCAGCTTCACGAAGGAGGGCCTGGGTGACAGGCGGGTGGATGGTGGGTCTGGCTCTCCTGGGCATCGGCCCTACCCCCAAGACAGCCCCAGGCCAGGGCCCCACCCCACTCACCTCTTCTCAGGGTCCAGATCACAGCAGCGCACGGTAATAGGGAAGAAGCTCGGGGGACAGTTTGGGGGGCAGTAGCGGTCCAGGAAGCCTCGCACATTGAGGCCAAAGTCCATGGTGCGGGGTAGGTAGTCAGGGTCTGCGTTCACCCGCCCGATGATCTGTCCAGCACAAGGCCCAGCAGTTATCCCAAGGGGCCCCTGGCCTGGGCGTCTGAGTGTCATCCAGGTGGTTGGAGGGCAGGTCGCACTGGGCCTGGCCCCAGCCTGACCACCCTTTCCCCCTGGGGCCAGGCCATCCATTGCCGTGGGCAGCTCTGTTCCCCGAGGCCACCCTGGCCTGAGGCCCTTATAGTCCCCCAGCCTGCAGCCTGGGAGCGTGGGGAGTGCGGCGGAGCTGCAGGCCCCGCCACCGCTGCCACCCGCCCCGGACCTACCTCACACAGGACGATTCCAAAGGAAAACACGTCCACCTTCTCGTCATAGCTGCGACCTGGGCAAAGACACCAAATGTCAGCAGGTGACACAGCGTCAGGAATGATGCCGAACGGGTGCCAGGCCAGGGACCGTCCAGCGGCGGGGGATGCCCTGGCCAGGGGTTGGGACCAGGGGGCAGATGCGAGTGACACTCAAGGGCATGAGGGCTTAGGCTCTGACCCCCAGCCGCACCAGGTCTCCACAACCCTCAGGAGCTCTGAGGGCGGGAGGATGAGAGCCCTGGGCAAGGAGTTCCAGGCCCAGCATGTCACTGACCAGTTGTGTGATTTCAGGCACGTCATGAACTCTGTGGTGGCCCCAAAGGACCAAAGGACAGCCACCTCAAATTCCTGGAAAGATCTGATCCCTGTATCGGAAAGAGGGTCCTTTGCAGATGTACTTAAGTTAAGGATCTTGAGATGCGAGAATCCTGGATCACCTGGGTGGGCCCTAAATGCCAAAGCCAGTGCCCTAATAAGACACAGAGAAGACAGGCAGAACGGGGGACGAGGCCATGTGCAGACAGGGGCAGAGGCTGGAGTGATGCAGCCACAAGCCCAAGAATGCAGGACAACCAGAGGCTGAGAAAGGCAGGAAGGGACTGTCCCCTAGGTCGCCTGGAGGGAGTGCAGCTCTGCTGGACTTCAGACTTCCTGCCTCCAAAACTGAGAGAGAGTAAACTTCTGTTGTTTAAAGTCACCGAGTTTGTACTAATTAGTTACAGCAGCCTCAGGAAACTGACACAGACTCCCTGAGCCTCAGTTTCCTCCTATGTAAAAGGGACACTACCACCTCCCGATGATATTAAAAATGCTCAGCACAGCCACTCTCACTGAATGCCAAGCAGGTGGCCGTGAGCTTCCGAACCTTAGGTAGCCCTCGCACCACCCCTTAAAGACAGCGACCGTGAAGACTCTTTTATAGGTTAAGTTTCTGGGGTCTACGTTTACTACGTTAACTTGGTCAATGCTGGTGCTGAGCTGACCCCTGGTCGGCTTGCCCTGAAGCTGTGTTTGTGTGTCACCTGCTTGTGGAGCGACTTTATAACGTATACTCTGGGCATACACAGGACCCCTGACCACTGATGAGAAAGGGAGTAAGGGAGAGAGGCCCCGTGGGAGGCAGAATTACGGCCCCCAAAGATGCCCGTGTCCTAATCCCTGGCACGTGTGCACGTGCTACGTCACACGGGGCTTTGCAGGCGGGATGCAGTCAAGGGTCTTGAGCTAGAGATTGGCCTGGGTCATCCAGGTGGGCCGATGTCATCGCAGGGTCCTTATCAGGAGGGAAGGAGAGGTGGGGACAGATGCAGAGGCCGAGAGCACAGGAGACGCGGTGCTGCTCGTCCTGACCACAGGGACTCAGCAGCCTCGGGAGCCAGATCCTCCCAGAGCCCCCAGAAGAAGCGCGGCCCGGCCGCCACCTTGTCTTTAGCCCAGCAAGGCTGACGCTGGGCTTTGGACCTCCAGAACTGTACGCCAATTTGCTGTTTAAGCCACTGAGTGTGCGGGAACGTGTCACGACAGCAACAGGAAACGAACACAGGACCCAGAGAGGAACCTGCGGATCCGAGGAGTCCGGGGGAGGCCGGGGCTTGGTGGCCACAGCTCTGCTGGGCCCCTGGGCCTCCCTAGGACGAGGTCAGGTGCAGCTCAGGGACCCGGGGCCCATGGCCGGCGAGGTGTCCACTCACCGTTGATCATCTCGGGCGCCATCCAGTAGGGGTTGCCCACTACGGTGTAGCGCTTTTTGCGGTCTGGCTTCTTGAGGCTTCGCAGGTCCTCGGGCTGAGTCTTCTCGTCCACCATGAGCCGCGCCAGCCCGAAGTCGGCCACCACCACGTTCTTGTTCTGGGAGGTGAAGCAGGGGCGCCCTGAGACGCGATCCTGGCACCGCCCGCCCAGCCTGCTCCTGGCCAGGGCCCCACATCAACCCCGGACGCCCAGAAAACACACCTCTGACACCCAGTGCAGGGCGGGAATCCCCTTCCTTCCCCAAACTCTTCTGCTCTTGGCAAATGGAGCTTCTGGAAGCAACTGGAAATGCCAGCATGGCCCCCCACCACGCTGTACCCTCTGCCCCTCCCCACCTGCTCCCCGCTCTCCCGTTCTCCCTCTGTCCCATGAGGGCACTGGTGCTCCTTGTTTTGGAAAGGAAAACAGAAATTCTGATTAGACACCCTGGTCCTACATGTGCCATGTCACAGATTCATCTTTAATTCTCTTTCATAAAAACCTGGTGAAGTCTACGTAAAGTTTATCCTCAATTTACAGATGAGGGGACTTAGGCCCAGAGAGGTTAAGAAAGTTGCCCAAGGCCACCCAGCTAGTCAGTGACAAAGCTGGGATTCAAGCCCAGGACTTTGGAGCCCTGGTTCTACTAGCTGAGGTTTGCATGAGTCCTCCATGGCTGAGTCCGGGACCCTGCAGAGTGAAGTACTGACTGCTCTATCTACCCCAGCAAGACAGGAACACCCGGCTGGGGGTCGTCCTGAGAGCTGAGGGACAAGGACGCTGTCCTGAGAGCTGAGGGACAAGGACAAAGCCCTGGGCATCAGTGCTGAGGCAGGAAGTTGGACAAGTCCTCTGTGGGTCCTGGGGCCAGGCCTGCTCGGGCTTGGTGCTATGGTTTGAATGTCTGTCCTCTCTGAAACTCACGTTGAAACTTAATCTCCAAGGTACAGTCATGTGTGCCTTAAAGACAGGGATATGTTTAGAAAGATGCATTGCTGGGTGACTTCGTTGTCATGAGAACATCAGAGAGTGTGCTCGCCCAAACCTAGACGGTTTAGTCCACCACGCACCTAGGCTAGACTGGGTAGCCTACTGCTCAGACCACCGCTGTATACGCAGCCCATCACTGGCTGAAATGTCATTACGTGGTGCGTGACTGTAACGGTGGCCTTTAAGAGATGACTGGGTCAGGAGGGCTCTGCACGGACTAATGGATTAATGGGTTATCGAGGGACTGGGTTAGTTATCACGAGAGTGGGTCTGTTATAAGAGCCAGTTTGGCTGTCTCTCATGTACCCCTTGCCATGTGACGCCCTGCACCACCTTGGGACTCTGTAGAGAGCAACAAGGCCCTCACCAGAGGCAGCCCCTTGACCTTGGACTTCCCAGCCTCCAGAGCTGAAAGACATTTCTTTTCTTTATAAGTTACAGTCTCAGGCATTCTGTTGTAGCAACACAAAATGGACTAAGACGCCTAGTGTCAGGGGCCCTGGTAGTAGCCTGGGGTTGGCCCCCAGGGTCGGCCACTGCTGTGAGAACACTGAGGAACAGGTAACAGGGACAGCAGGAGGCAGGGCCCCAGCCAGCTGGGGGTCAGGAACAGGCTCCTGGGGGGAAGAACCCTGTGCTACCTATGGGAGTGACACAAACGAGGACAGTCACCTGGAGAAAGCTTTACAAGGACGGCAGATGGGCGACGGGTTGACCACGTGCCCCAGGCCCACCCCGACCAGGCTGCAGGTAAACATGGTCCCTCTAGGGGCCCATCACCTTAGGTGTAATACCAGGTGGCAGGCCGGTCAGGGGGTTTTGATTGGGATCCTTGGACCCTCTGTCCCACCTGGGCAGTGGCCCTCAGAGGCCAGTGTCCACCAGGATTGCCCGAGTGCTGACTCCTGCCCTGTCCCTTTTAGAAGACCTGAGCTTGGGCTCAGGAATCTGCACTTTTAACGAGTGCCGGAAGGTCTTCTGCTACGGGGCCTGCAGACCCGGCTATGGGAAACACAGCTCCAGGGAAACCAGCGAGGGTGACCAGCCGGGATTTTCAGAGGCCCCACACTGTGGGCAAAAGTTCTGGCTGTGCACGGATGGATTTCAGGGACAGGAGGGTTCGCAACTCAGATTCTCAGGGGATGATTCCTGCCGTGGGACTGAGGCCCTGACGGCTGCCCTCTCCCCCGCCCTGCCCACCACACCGGCTGGGCCTGCAGCAACTCCCTGCCCACCGGGCAATGTGAGCAGATTCTGGGAGGCCTGTGAGATCCAGCCTTGCCCCTCTCTGCACTCACTGCCCACTGCTTCCCACACTACCTGGAGGCTCCTAGCACTTTCATGGACACGCATGGAGGCCGTCAACCCCACTCCATGGCAAGTGACTCATCACTTCCTGAACATCACACCTCAGGGCCTTTGCACGTGCCATTCCCTCCAAAGGGAACTCTTCCTGCTGGCTACCCCCTTGCCCACCCAGGCAGATACCCAGGCCACTCACCTCTCGGACCAGGCAGTTGTGCGAGTTGAGGTCCCGGTGGATGATGTTCATGGAGTGGAGGTAGGCCTGGGGGGAGGGGAGGAGGTCAGAAGGTGGCAGCTCCCTTCCCCCACCCAGCCAGGCCAGTTGGGGGTACTCTTCCCACCCTCCATCTGAGTCCCTCCACCTGCTTTCAAAGCTTCCTTGTGGGTTCTGCTTGGCGATTCCTCGTGGGATTTTAGGTTAGTGGCAGGGAATACTTTTATACGTGGGGTCGGGTCACCCAGTTCACTCACCATCCCTGACGCGATGTCCTTGGCAAAGCTCACCCTCTGACTCCACGGGTACTGGCTGTCCTGGGGGTGGAGAGAGAATGGGCAGGGTGGAGCCAGTGGGGCTCCAGAGGGAGGGATGCTTGCGTGAGAGATAGGCAGGATGGGGCAAGTGTCCTAGACCAGTGGTCCCCAATATTTTTGGCGCCAGGGACCAGTTTCACAGAAGACAATTCTTCCACGGACCGAGGGTAGGAAGGTGGGGTTTCATGGGTGGGGGGAGGTGGTGGGAGCTCAGGCAGTGATATTCGGCCCGTTTCCTAACAGGCCACAAACTGGTACTGGGCCACAGCCTGGGGGTTGGGGACCGCAGTCCTAGAGGGCCTGGTGGCTCCCACTCCAACTCTGTTTGGCACCCACAACTGTCTGCCTCTAAGAGGTGTGGGTGTACAATTCAAAATGTCATTTTCTAACAGAACTGATTTCAAACACTAAGGGGGGGATATTCCTCTATAGCTCCCACTCTGCCTCCTCTGTGAAAAAAAGCTATATTTATCTTCTACAGAAATCCCATCTTTTCAGGTTTTCAGAAAAATCTGAACCTACTTTCACAGACAGACAAGAGTTAGCAGGCCCCAGCAAGGTCACCTGCAGAGCCCCAGTGCCAGGTCACACCAGGATAATGGGGCTTTGGGCTCCACTCATTTGGGGAGCCGCATCGTTCTCTAACCCCCTCCCCTTGGAGACCTCAAGTGACAGGGTCTGAGCATCAGAGCCCATGAAAGATTCAGAGATGTAGTTAGGAAGCCTAACCCGGTGTAGCCTAGTGTTTCTTTCTTTCTTTTTTTTGAGACAGGGTCTTGTTCTGTTGCCTGGGCTAGAGTGCAGTGGCGGCATCATAGCTCCCTGCAGCCTCCAAATCCTGGGCTCAAGCCATCCCCCTGCCTCACCCTTGAAGTAGCTGGGACTACTGTGCACACCACCACATCTGGCTAATTTTTTAAACCTATTTTTTGTAGAAATGGGGTCTCACTATGTTGCCCAGGCTGGTCTTGGAACTCCTGGCCTCAAGCAAAGCCCAGTGTTTCTAAATCATCCTGACCACAGAACCTGTCCTTGAAGTTACACCTATCAGCAGCCCACAGGGCACACACTTTGGGAAATACCAGGTAATGCACCCTGAGGAAGTGAGGACGCAGAGGCTCCGGAAGGGAACACGATCGCGTGGTCTCAGAGTGCTACTCAAATGGGGCCGGAAGCGGGACTGGATCCCAGGACACTGCCCAGTGTGAGTGCTGCACGGCTGCCCTCCCAGCATTTTATTTCTAAAGATAGGGATTTGCAATTCTATCCAAAGCCTTAAAGAAAGTTCTGATTACGGAACATGTTTAATAGTAAAAATGATGAAGTTTTGCCAGAAGGGAAACCAAGGCCCACCACGGACCGGTCACTGGAAGGTGCCCCGACCTGCTGCAGGCGCGGCAGGCTCTGGCTCGCCCGAAACTGCCTGTACGTCCCCTCGGAGAAGCTGCGCCTCTCCAGCTTCTTCCTGGCTTTAGATGGAGTCAGTTGCTCCCCTGTTTGGTTGGGAATCAGGGTTTGGATGGCCTTTGAGACCCCTAAGGCCAACCCCCACTGGAGAGTGGAGGAGACTGAGGCCCAGAGAGGGTGCTGCCTTGTCTGGGGCCACACAGCGGGGGTGGCGGGGACAGTGTGGCAGGTGGGGCCCCCGGGGACTCACCATACTCTTGATGATGCCCCGCAGGGTGCCCCCCTTGATGTACTCGGTGATGAAGTTGAGCCTCTTGTCTTTGTAGAGCACCCCGATGAACTTGAGCACGTTGGGGTGCTCCAGGCACCGCATGACCTTCACCTGCAGGCACACACAGGCTGGGCCCGGGCTCCCCCTGATCTAAGCTGAGCCCGCACCTGCTTCTCCCGTCCCTCCCAACAGAGGCCATGGCCTGGCCCACAAAGGAGGAGCTCCGGCTGCTCTGCCCTGCCACATCCCCCAGCCACCGTGCTCTTTGCCGGGTTGCTCTCACCCCCTCGCTGCCTGTTCCCCTCTCGCCCTCCCGGCAGATGGTTTCTCTCCTTTCAATGTGTGGCTCAAGTATCACGTCCTCCTGGAAGCCACCACCCTGTCCCAATGGGGGAAGGGGGCGGGGCCCAGGAGTGTGGCCCACAGGGACATGCGACTTCTGCTCACTGACCTCCTTGAGGAATGTCCTCTGGGTCTCCTCATCAAACCGGATCAACTCCTTCATCACCATCACCTCGCCTGTCTCTCGGTGTGTCACCTGCGCAGGGGGCACGGGGGCATGAAGACTTGGAACGGACAGGCTCTGCTGCAAGCCCTCCTTTGGGAAGCCCCCAGCCCCGCCCCAGGACCTCCAGGGAGATGTGTAGATGGCTTCACGCTCTTTGGCCCCTCCCAGGATGCTCCCAGTCACCCCGGGGGTGGGACGCATTATCCTGGTACAGCTGAGGAAACTGAGGCTCTGAGAGCTTTCCTAACAGGGCCAAGGTCACCCGGCTGGCAGGGGAGGGGGGTTGCTGGCACTTAGGTGCAGGACCCCCTGACCAGGGCCAGCTCTCTGTTCTGCTGGCCTGTCTCCTGGAGGTCAAATGGTGGCTCAACCAGGGACCCCTTACCTGCCAGGGGACCAGGGACAGGGGTGGGGACCCTGGGCCCGTCTGGATATCTGGACAGCCCAGACACAGCCACGTGACATCAGAGTCAAGGAAGGGCTCATGTCCCTGCTTGGGGAGAGTGTGAAGGGGGCAGGCAGCCCAGAGGCCATGGTGGGGTGGCATCGGGCTCATGTGGGGATCTGGGGAGAGGGACTTCCAGGCCAGTCTGGGCTGCCCTGCCCGCCCATCCCCCAACCCGAGGGGCTGCCCTTCCCGTGAAGTTTTGGTCTATCTCCCTCTAACCAGCTCAATAAGGCCAAGGTGGAGGAAAGAGCACTGGCCGGGGAGCCTAGAAGCCAGGTCCCCCTTCCATCGTGCAGCCACTGATGGGGGAGGGCTGAGAGGCCTCACCCAGATCACTACTCCCCACCACTGCCGGGGACATGCCATACCTTGATGGCCTGGCCGAAGCAGCCCTTGCCCAACACCTCCCCGTGGATGAGGTCTGATGGCCGGAAGATGCGGTGTGGCCGGCAGACCACGCGGAGAGACTCAGAGCGGCCCTGGTCCTTGCGCTGGGAGGCGGGGGAGCCCAGGGAGCCGGCACCCGGGGACCTGTCGATGCTGAGGCTCCTCCTGGGGAGGCACATGAGGGCCCAGTGCCATGGGGGGTAGGCGGCACCCAGCCAATGCCCCGCCCCTCTCTTCTCCCTCCTCCCTGCCTGTCACGCCCCCGTCCACGCCAGCCTGTGCACTGTCACCCTGTGCCGCCCTCCTGAGAAGGTCCTAAGTCTGCTCCTCATCCTAGGCCCCAGCCCAGAAAGCATCCCTTTAAAACGTTATCACCATGAGTCCCCGAGAAGGTCCAACAGTAAGTGGAGTAAGGACTAGGCCACCTCTGGGTAACTCAGGCCTCCTCCCGACTCCTCCCCTGCTTCTACAGGACATGGGACTCTCAGCCCCCGCTGCCAGGACCACTGCAACGGCCCACCAGCTGCCTCTGGTTTCCAGTGACCCCACCCCAAGACCCCCCCACACAGGGACCAGAGTGGTCTTTGTGAAACACATCACTTTGCTATCACAGCCTTTCAGAGGGCCCACGATGGATGGGACAAAGCCCAAAGACCCCTGCCACACGGACGCCCTGCATTCGCTTCTTCTGGGAGCCCAGCCCCCGTCACCCCTAATCACTGCCCTGGAAGCTCTCTGGAATTCTCCTGCCAGGGGAGCTGTCTCCCTCCTTTCCCTACCTCTCACTACCCTCCCTCTTTCAGTGCCCCCATGCCATGCTGGGCTGCTGTTCTGCAGGGCTGCCTCCCCCGCCCAAGGCACGGTGTCAGGGAAGGCGCCCAGCTCACCCGAGGGCAGGCCGACTTACAGGATGGGTTTCTGCCGGCCAGAGCTGCCCGCCTCCCCGCTGGGAGTATGAGCCGGGGAGCACAGAGGGCTGGTCTCAGGCCCCAGCCCATGGCCCAGTGTGTCGTGGGGGTCATGCTCAAGGGTCAGCTGGAGCAGGCGGCTGGTTTCCTGGATCAGCAGGTCGATCTGGGGAGAGCAAGTGTGTGAGCTGGGGCATGCAACACCATGGTGGTGCAGGTGCGGGGAGAGATCAGGCGCAAAGGCATCACCGCCACGCCTGCCCCACACTCAGGACCCTACCTCGTCTAGGGGCACGTTCCGGATGGGTGTGCCATTGATTTCCAGGATCCGGTCTCCCACATGGATGGAATTCTTCACATCAGGGCTCATGCAGCCCGGGTCCACTCTGTGGGTAGAGCAATGGTCAGGCCAGTGCCTGCCTGTTCCCTGAACCCCCAACAAAAAAACCAAAGCTAAGGGGACCAGACTAGGGGTGAGGGGCTATAGGATTCTGCCTCATGTGACTGGGAGGTAGCAATGATCCAGAACACGGAGTTCTGGTTTGGTGAGAGGGACTCTGTAATCGATTAGTGATGTCTGCCTCAGGTGCGGACTGGAGAAATATGGCACACCTGTAGGTACCAGCCACCTACACTAGAGGTCAGCAGCTCCCATTCGACAGAACGTTGTCTCCACCATGGAGAGCAGACCTAGCCTTCCAAATGCCTGGTGTGCTTGGGGCACGCAAACCTCAAACGATGGATCCTAAAAGAGTCCGGATCCACTGGCTTCTGACCTGATTCCCAAATTCGCCCTGCGAGATGAGACCAAACCTCCCATTTCTCCTGAACTGGCAGCCTGCCCTGAGCCACAGCTGCAGGGTAGGGACAGGCAAGATGCCCTCGATTAGCTGGCCATAGCTAACACACAAAAAGGCCCATTTGCCAAATTTACTTGCTTCTTTTAACTCTTCGGTGTTAAGTTACCTGGTTTTCATTTGGTTTCATAAAAGCCTTTTAGGGAGAGTTCACTCTGTCTCTGCCCTCGTTCCCTGAGACGGGAAGGGGCCAGGGTAAGGCAGACAGGACACTCGGAGCTTTAAGAAAAACAGATTCATAAAAATGCTGCATTGTCAAGACTGTTTTCTCACGTGGGGGAGCAGCTTTTCCTTACAGTAGGCAGCCAACTGATGAACACAGGAGGAAAAACAGAGCCAGAAAACCACCACTTCTGCCACCGCCGTAATAACGGCTACAGGCAAGACTCGTGAGTACATGCCAAAATCATCCGCTGAAAGGTTTCTGGGAACAGGATATGAAGAGACTCAAATCTCACAAATGGCTTATTGATTACAGAGGGGGAAAAAATCCTTTACAGTAGAGAAAACTAACCAAGCAATCAAAGTTAACATCCCCAGTAAAGGGCAGGCTGACATATGTCTCCTGGCAACACGCACTTGGAAGGACACGGCATGGCTTGTGCAGTATCGGGCCAAACACGCAGAACCGAAATCTAATGGGGAGGAAACATCGGTCAAACCCAAATGCGGGGACGTCTTACTTAACAACTGGCCCATGCGTTTCAAAAATGTCAAGGTCGTGAAGGAAGATGAAAACCTGAGGAAGTGTTACGGAGTAAGAGAGACCGAAGAGACGTGACAATGAGATGCAATGTCTGGTCGCAGTGGGACCCGGGGCTGCGGGAGCCGCTACAAAGGCGGCATTGAGACAACTGGCGATATTTGAATACGGACGGTGCATGAGCTAATGGCATCGATGTTAAATTCCCTAAATGTGGCAACTGTACAAAAAAATACAATTGATCATCAGTAAGAGAATGAATGCCCTTGTTTTCAAAAGAACGTCTAAAGTATTTGGTGGAGGGAAGAACCAATGTGGCCTGTAACTGACTCTCAAATAATTAGTAAATATTATAACAACATGTACATATATGTGTATGTGCAAATATGGGCAAGTCTGTGTATATACACGTATAGATAGAGAGATACCCTATACCCCCTAACTGTGGCAAAAAGTCACAATTGGTGAACCTAGGTGAAGGGTGTATAGGAATTCAATGTACTTATTCTTTTAGCGAACTTTCTGTAAGTTTGAAAAATTTCAAGATAAAAAGCTGAAAAAACAAAGAACTTATTTTCATGGATACAGGCTTCAGATGGATATAGCCTTAGTGACATATTCCTTCGTCTCTCTGTGTCCCCTCCCTCAGTCTCCTGCTACGGCACCAGGGGGTCTGGGCCCGGATAAATTAAATTTTCCCTAAAATGCTGCTACAAACCAAATGAAAAGTAGTCTGCTAAAACTAGCTTAAAAAAAACAAGGAAATCTTTGGCAAGTTGGGCTGCTTCCAAGAAGGGTGTGGCTCTTTGCAGAAATTTTTGCGATGTTCCAGATGTGGGCTGGAAAGAATGCTCACCTAGTGAGATGGACAGGGAGGCGTGGTCACTGACTCTCTTCATTTCTAAAATTCTGTCTGGTTTTTGGGGACAAGCGGGGGCCTCTAGGAAGCCCCTCCTGGGCCCTCTGGTAAGAGCTCTCGGTCTGGAAGTTCCCTCTTCTCTCTCACCAGCCTGTCTGCTCACTGTACACACCAGGCAGCTGCTGGCCGGGCTGATGTTGAGGTGGGGCTGGAAACACGCGGTCCGGCCAGTGTCACCTTCCTCCCTAGTGCCACCTTCACGCTCACCACTGCCTGCGCGGTGCCTGGTACCCGACAGGTATGGGAGAAACAGTCACCGAATCAAGTGGAAGCTGGCACTCGGCTCCTACACCCAGAAGTGGGGACAGGGGATACTATTAATAATTCTCAAGGTGTCAGTGAACGCTCAGGAGGAATCTTAGAAGGCTCCAAGGTGTCCGATTCTGTCATTGTTCAGACAGACCCCAGAGTCCAGAGAGGAGGAGGGAGCTGCTCAAAGTGACACCGCGTGTTAATAATTGACTCTCTAACCTTTATCCCTTCTTGCCTCTCAGATCTTTTCTGCATGTTCTAGAATTTTCTTCAGGGACGATTTGCTGGTATCGAATCTCAGTTATCTGCCTTAACATGTGTTTATTTTACCCTCATTCTTGAAAAATATTTTTATGAAGTAGAGAATTCTAGGTTGATGGGAACTTCCAGGCAGCATGTTGAGAACATTTCACTGATTTCTGGAGAGAAATCAGCTGTCAATTGAATTGTCCTTTCTTTGAGGGTAATCTGGCTTTTTTTTTTTTTTTTTTTTTTTTGAGGTAGAGTCTTGCTCTGTTGCTCAGGCTGGAGTGCAGCAGCATCATCATAGTACACTGTAACCTCAAGCTCCTGGGCTCAAGCGATCCTCCTGCCTCAGCCTCCTGAGTAGCTGGGACCACAGGTGTGCACCACCACATCCTGCTAATTTTTCTATTTTTTGTAGAGACAGGGTCTCACTCTTGCTGAGGCTAGTCTCGATCCTGACCTCAAGCGATCCTCCCACCTCGGCCTCCCAGAGTGCTAGGATTGCAGGCGTGAGCCACCATGCCCAGCCTTTGTCTTTTTTTCTGTGGCTCCTTTAAGGTCTTTTCTTTTGTCGTTGGTGTGGCAGAGTTTCACCAGAGACGTCCATGGGTGGATTCTTTTTATTTCGCCATTTGGGATTTACTGGGCTTGAGTCTGTGGATCGTTGTCTTTCATCAATTCTGGGACGTTCTCAGCTGTTGTATCTTCAAATACTGCCTCTCTCCCATCCTCTCTCTCCTTCTGGAGCTCCAAATAGATGATCATTAGATCTTCTCACTGTTCTCCAAGTATCTTAATCTCTCTTCCACAGTTGTCAGCATTTTGTCTATTTCTCTCCTCAGTTGTTTTAAACCCTACTCTACTATTAAACCTTTGGCGTGAGGTTTTCATTTTAATAACTATATATTTCATTTCTAGGGCTTCTATCTGGTTATTTTCCAAATTTGTCCTTACTCATTTTAAAAGCATTTCTTATTTATGAGAACATATTGAACAAACTGTTTTGTATGGTTTCTGATACTCCCAGTATGTGGAGGTTTTGTTGATCTAGTTCTACATGCTGCTGTGTCTGCTGGCTCTCGCTCACAGTGCCTTGCTTCCCTAAACAGTCAGTGATTCTGGATGGGACTGTGCATCCTCCTTGGAACACTCACCTAAGTAAATTCGGCGAAGCCTGGCGGTGGGTTCCTCCAGAAAGGATCTGCTTCTGATTCTCTTAGTGCCCTGGAGCACGACCAGTTGGGAACTACTTTAAACCAAACCTTTTCAATTTTGGCTTGAGGATTCTTGAACCATCCATGCATAAGAATTTGGTTTGGAAATTTGAGTTTAGAAATTCTCTGAGAAGACTTCCCCCTAACCCCTCATCTTCTGTTCAGGTTCAAATCAGATGGTTTAGTGTACAGTTATGGGGTGGGGGTTATGAATGGTGCGGTTTATTTCTCGTTCACCCTGAGAACCCTTTGGGGTCCCAGCTTTGGGGAGGAGGCAGTTCTCTTATTAGACTTCCTAGGGCCCAGCCCTGGAAAGACTTGAAAACTGAAGCAATTTCGTTCTACCCTCAAGGCAAAGCTGCCTTCGGTGTTCTGCTGCCAGCCTGGGCTTCCTCCCTCACTCATCTGCCACCTGGTCACTCACCTGGTTACTCTTCTTTCACATCGCATCACACGCAGGCTAGAAAAACCGTTTTTATATTTTGTCTGGCATTTGTAATGGTTTTCAGAGGAAAGACCGGACCAGGCACCTGGTCTACCAGGTCGTCAGGGCCGGGCTCCATCTGCACCCAAACGCCGCCCCATTCGCAGGGCCCCCAGCCCCAGTGTCTGCCGCCAGCCATGTCAGGGCCGCCACTCACCCCTGGACGCGGACGGTGTGCGAGTGCTCGGTGCCGCAGCCCGGCAGGCCGTGGGGGGGGTCGATGGAGACCGAGAGGCCGCGCTTGCCATGAGATGAGGCTGGGATGGACACTAGGGTGACCGTGTGGGGCAGGTGGGAGCCAGGGGAGTCGGGCAGGATCTGCTCGATGACAGGGGTCACCACGGTCTGGTAGTAGCAGTGCCCGCTGCAAGAGCCGCCAGCCCAGCGGCAGGGAAGAGTGGGAAGAAAGAGTGTCAAGACGTTACCTGCACCAGTGGCACCCCCCCCCCCGCCCCCTGGCCCCAGGCTCTTTGCTCCTCCCCCTTCCTCTCCCCCTCCCACGGGGGGACGGAGAGCAGGAACCGAGCCTGCCCCCAGCCCTTGTCGCTCTGAGTCATGCTGGGTTTGTCTACTCTCTGCCAGGTTGTGAGATGGCCAGGACAGGCCTGGGGACAAATCCAGTTCGGGAGGAAGTCATTAAAAGCCCATCTGGGATCAAGCCACGCTGTCCTCTAGCCAGTGTTGTGCAAGACAGAATTTATCTGGTCTTCGTCCCTGGTTCCTGGGAGAGAGGCTCTAAGCCCTTGGAATAGGCTTAGAGTCTTCCTGAGCCCCCTGGACCACCTGAGTTTGTGCTAATGAGGTGACTCGGATGGGCCCCTTCCACCGCAAGAACCAACCCTGTGATTACAGGGTGGGGACTCTCAGCCAGCCCGACCCCCAAGGAGGGGGGCTAGAGCCAGAGTTCAATCATGTGGCCAATGAGTCAATCAATCGTGACCATATAACGAAACCCCAATAAAAACTGGGTGCTGAAGTCAATGAAGCCTCCTGCTTGGGGAACACACTGATGTGCCACGGGAAGAGAGGGACTGTCTCTTTGTCTGGCTGGTCCTGAGCTGTATCCTTCGCAGTAAAACTGTAATCCTAAGTGTAGGCTTTCCTCAGTTCTCTGAGTCCTTTGGCAAATTAGCAAAGTTGACATGCTCACGGGAATCCCTGAATTTGCAGTCAGTCGGTCTGAAGTGCAAATGGCCTGGGGACCTGAACTTGCAGCTGGCGTGTGAAGTGGGGGTAGTCTTGTCAGGGTCAGGGTCCTTAGTCTGTGGGGTCTGCACCAGCCCTGTGGTGAGTGTCAGAACAGCACCGCAGTCAGATATGGGTAAGAAAGCGGATGTTTGAGACCGTCTCAGTCCGACTGCTGTGTCTTCTTTCTCGGTCACTTCCACACCACAGAGGGACAGGGCGCTATGAATGTTTGCCCCCAACCCTCACCACACGGAAAGGGCAAGGGGCCTGGGTACGGGGGCCCAGTGCCCTTGCAGACCTGTAACACAGGAGGGCCCCCAGGCTTGGAGAGGGGCCAAGGCACTCACCAGTACAGCTTGGAGTGCTCCACCAGTGTGTAGGTGTCACCGTCGCCGATGAAGGTCCCACACGTGAGGCAGATGAAGCACTCCGGGTGGTACTTCAGCTCCCCAGCCACCTGGCGGGGGTGGGGGACAACCCAGCTCAGCGGCCCCTTCAGCCCCTGTAGCTTCCCTCCTCAGCTTCCTCCCAGAAGGGCAGCCCCAAATAAACTGCGGGGACCTGGCTCTGCTGACCCAGACAGAGCGGGCTCCACAGACGGGCCGAGGGGTTCGCATAGATAGTCCAGTGCAGGCAGTATGGTGCAACCAGGGACCAGCGAAAAGGTGACCAAGAGAGACACAGGGGCCGGGCGCGGTGGCTCACGCCTGTAATCCTAGCTCTCTGGGAGGCCGAGGCGGGCGGATTGTTTGAGCTCAGGAGTTCGAGACCAGCCTGAGCACGAGCGAGACCCCGTCTCTACTAAAAATAAAAAGAAATTAATAGGACAACTAAAAATATATAGAATAAATTAGCTGGGCATGGTGGCACATGCCTGTAATCCCAGCTACTGGGGAGGCTGAGGCAGGAGGATTGTCTGAGCCCAGGAGTTTGAGGTTGCTGTGAGCTAAGCTGAAGCCGCGCACTCGCCCCGGGCAACACAGTGAGACTCTGTCTCAAAAAAAAAAAAAGACACAGGAGAGAGACCTGGAGTATGATGCCCGTGGGGACACACGCACATCCCCCACCCCAGGTGAGGGGTGTGTGGGGGAGGGGCACTTACCATGACCAGCCCCTTGGTGATGTGCTCCGAGCACCCGTGGCAGGACTCGCCGTAGCGGGCCCAGTAGTCCTTCTTGCAGAAGAGCTGCCCATCCTTCTCATAGTACTGGTGCGAAAGGGAGGCGCTGCACTCACAGCACCTGGAGGACAGGGGCCGGGCTGAGGGCTGCACCCCCCAACACACACCTAGGCCATGTCCTAGTCTACAGGCACCTTCCTGAGAATTAGAAAAAGGTGAGTCCTCTGGGCGGAAGCAACCTGTGCTGGGCACTGGGCTTGGCAAGTAGAGCGAGGGATGGATTCAGTCTGCCCTGGCCTGTCAACTGGTGTCTCTGGGGCAGTGCACAGCCTGCACAACCACCCCCAGCAGTTCTGCACCCAGAGTGTCTGGTCCACCTGCAAGCCTGTGGACTAGGGGTGCTTCTCATCTGAGATCCTGTCACTTGTCATGCATGGAAGATGGCCCAGAGAGGGCAGACAACCTGCTCTTGGCCATCAGCCAGGTGGAGGGAAGAATGAAGCGGGGAGCCAAGGGTTCAGGTGGTGGGATGGGCACCAGTCTTCTGGTCGTCGCTTCCTCCTCCTCCCCGGCACTGCGGAGGCAGCTCAGGCCTGCCAGCACTGTGAAGGACCACTGAGCCCTGGCACCTCCACCTTTTCTTGGTTAAACTTACTTAATCCTCACAGGCCACCAAGAGAAAGGCATGGCTGTCCTCATGCCAGAGATGCAGCAGATGAGCCTCGGACGGTCTAAACTGCCTGAGGTCCACAGATGGGCGCCACGGGCCCACAGAGCTACGCCCTGTTCCTGATACGAGGTGGGAGTTCAGCCCAGTACACACTAGTCAGGGTCTCAGTCAAGACAAGTCCTAGACCCAGCAGCCCTACAGGTGCTGCCAGTGACAAGGGGGTTCAGGGGACAGCTCAGCATACCCCCCACCCCCACCAGAGCAATAGCACCCACCTTCCCTCAGAAAAGCAGAACGGAGTAGAATGCCCAGTGTGCAAGGTTGTCACTGCCAGAGTCCCCCCACCCCACCACTGGGGGCTACCAGGAGGCCTGGCTGGTGGGGCCCCTCAAGGGCAGATGGGGAGAAATGACACAGGGGCCTCTAGGTGCCACGTACAGGTCAGGAGCTAGACTTGCAAGCCTGGCTTCTTCCCATCCAAGCAGTGTAGGACACTGGGGACCGACCAGCAGCCCTGTGGAGTCAGGACAAGCAAACGCAAAAACACGGTCCCCAGTGAGCCCGCGGGAGCAAGAGCCCCACCACGAGCCCTGACTGAGGGTCCTGTGCATGGGCACGGCTTGTCTGGCCAGGCCCATGCAGAAAACAGGCCAGGCCTGTTTTGTTCTGTAAGATTTGGATTCAGTCAAAAGACCGCACTCAAGGATCCAGAAGGCCACATGTGGCCCCAAGGCCACAGGTTTCCCACCCCTGGGCTAGGGGATCCGTCCAGCTCTGCCACAGTTTGGGTGCTCTCGGTCACACAGGGGCAGGAGGGCCCAGGCTCTATAGGGCCACAATCCAGGAGAGAGGTGGGCAGGACAGGCAGGGACCTGGGTGAGACGGCCCTTCCCCCATGCTGCCAGGGAACCCTCCACCACGCTGGGGCCTGCACAGGGCATCACTCATGGACCAATTGCCGATCTATTGGAACCAGGGACTGGAGGTGGAGGGAGGGGGAGGGCAGCAGCCAGGGAGCTAGCAGGACACTGTCCCTTTAAGAGGATCCAGCCAGTTCCCCTTTGTCTGGGGGCCTAGGGGGAGGGGCTGAGGGCAGAGTTGGGGGAGCACAAAATGATGAAATGCCAGGTTCAGAAGCACAGGGGTGGGGGTGCATCCAGGAAGGGGGGCCTGAGCCCCGCAGCAGGGGGGGCAGGCTCTGCTGGCCGCAGTGACGTCATGGCAGCAGCCGTGGGGTGGGGGAATCCCGGTGAGGATGGCTACACCTCCCAGAGGGCTCTAGCCTAAGGGACAGGACAGAGGGCGGTCAGGCCAGGCCCCCTCAGACCAGGGAGATTCACTTCCTGCCCTTGCACCGATCACACACTGGAGTGACCCCTCTGTGCCAGGCTTCAAGAAGCAGGGCCCCGCCTGCCCTCTGGTGGGGGCTGGGCGCTTGGGAGCAGCTGCCCCGACCTGGGGAGGGAAAGCTCTTCTTCCTCGTGGAAACTCCTACTCCGCCCTCGCACACTCATCTCCGTGGCTCACTCGCAGCCTGGACTACCCAGGATGACTCACCCCAGGGCTCCGCAAGTGCAGGCAGCTCCCCTCCTGGTCACCACTTCCTTGAAGCCTGCACCACCCACCTTTCTCTGCCCACCGGTCTCCGCCAGTAACCTGCCAGCTCTCTGAGTCCCAGGCGGGGCATCCACACGGCCTGTCCCAGAAGATGCCGTCCCTGTGGGACAGGCCTGCGCTGCGCACTCAGTATCCTCGGCTGCCCCAGGCTCACGCAGTGACCCTGTGGCTGGTACTCGGGGCCTCAGTGGCCCTTTGCTGATAGAAGGCACGGACCCTGCCCAGCCTCTCCCCGCTCAGCCCCACATCCCGCCAGGAGCCAGAGGAGGCAGGTCGGGTAGGACAGGCCTGGCTCTTCGGGGTGCCCCACACAGACTACCTGTCCCACGAAGGATGTCGCAAGAGGTGTACCCGGTAGTGAGGCTGTGTAGAGCTGCCCCAGGGCCAGCCCGGGAGGAACCCCTGGGGGAGAGCTGTTCCCTGACCCCACTACAGGGTACCCCTCCCTGAGAGCGGGGAGGACAAAGCCAGGCTGGGGCAGGAGAGGAGGAAGCCACCGGGGAGGGCACGCAAGGGACGCTCTGCAGCAGAGAGGCTAGCTGGGCTGGGAGACAGGGTGCCCTCTGCCCGGGGCCACATCCCTGGACACCAGGAGTGAAGAAAGAGCAGCTGGAGGACCAGCCTCTGGGGGAGACTACGCCAGAAGGGCCAGAAGCTTCGGCAGCAGCGGCCGAGAGTTTCAGTTCTGCCTCACAGCCAGGACCAGGTGGGTCTGCCCCATGGTGGCCTCCAGCCCCAGGCCTCGCAACAGAGGTCTGGGACAGGGGGAGGGGACTTTCCACTTACTTAGCCCCTCTGAGGAGGCGCCTTCTTCTCAGGGCAGAGGCCAGCAGCATCCTTTGCAGCTAGGTCAGGGGGTCCTGGAGGCCTGTGGGAGCGCAGGGGTGGCCGGACCAGCCGCTTCCCCATCCTACTCCCAGGGCTCAGGATTGGAGGCTGATGAGGGTGGGGCCAGTGTGGCCACACCACATGGGAGGAGGATGCAGCCATGTGGGGGCGAAAGGACTTGGTCTGAGGCTGCAACAGGAAGCAGCTGAAGACCTGCTCGGGCTTTGGTGCAGGGGGAGGGAGGGGCCTAGCATCTGACCCCAGGCAGGGAGGCTGTGGCCGGCCTCCTCGCTGCACACCCAGGGACAGGTACACCACATGTGCCTCAGCCCCTTTCTGGGCAAAGGCATTGAGTGCTCAGGCCTCTCTGGGGTCAGGGACAAGCTCAAAAGCAGCTGCCTCTTCCCGTGCTCCCAAGGGAACAGAAGTCGATTTCCCATGGACAGTTTGTCCTCCTCACCTAAGAGGTCCCAGGAATAAAGGGAGGCCGCATCCTGGCCCAGGCTCAGACCCCTCCTTGCCCAGGGCCAGGCCGCCAGCCTCCACAGCTCCAGCAGCCCCAGGGCTCGTGCACAGAGGCCTCTGGGAGGGAACCTTGCAAAGGCAGCGTCGGGTAAGGTAAGCCTGGCCACTCTGGGCCTGGCCAAAATCTTCCGGGAGGGAGGTGGGGCCCACAGGGGTGGGATGTTAGCACAGAGAAAGAGGCAGGACCCGGGGTGACAATTCCCAGTGTTAATGCCAGGGGCACCCATGGGCAACTGTCCCACTCTACATGGTGGGGGAAGGGTGACCTTCTTCTCCAGGCAGCACCTGCTACTGGCTCAGCGCTCCTACAGCCCCACAGGCCACCTGTCATAGCACCTGTGGCCCTTCCTGTCCTACTAGCCTGGGACATCCTCAAGGGCAGGAGCCTTGGTATGGGAGCAGCGCTCAGGTTATGAGATTCAAAGAAGCACAGCAAGGGCACCTTCCACAGGACCCACAAAGCCCCTGGCCCGGCTGACTCCCCTCCAGCACCCTGGCCCCTCATTATTCCGGGCATGACAAGCACTCTGCCTCAGGACCTTTGCACATGCTCCTCCCTAGATCCTCTAAGCCTTCGCTCTTCAATTCCCCACTTAAACATCACCCCTCAGTGTGCTGGCTCCCCAGCCCCTGGCGGCGCATATGTTCACTGCCTGTCTCACCCACTAGAAGGCAGGGACCCTGCGAGTCTGAGAGGGGCAGGACCGAGCCATGGTTATGACTTGGGCTCTGAGTCCTGACTCTACTCCTCACCTGCAGTGAGACTCCTGCCAAGTGACTGAACTCAGCACCTCAGTTTCCTCACCTGCAAAATCGCTTTAATAAACAGCACCCCCACTTCATGGGTTGTCAGGAGGGGGGCTAGTGTGGAGAAGGTGCTCCATAATTATTTTCGAGTGACTGGCTTAGAGACCCTAGAAGATTCTGCCAGGAAGGGCATGCAGAGGGACCTGGAAGGCCAGGTCGCTGGGCCACCTCCCCATACCAGGGACAGAGAAGCCAGCTGGAGGCTGCACGCCCCTCACGGCCTTGTCACATCCCTCTTGCCTGAGCCCCTTCAGCGGGGATGGGACCCTGGAACTAGGGTCTCGGAGCCATCAAGTGAGGTCTGAGCTGGGCCCAAGGCCTCGGAGCCCAGGGGCTGGCATGGCCCCACCTCTTGGTGCTGAGAGGCTCCCAGAGGGAAACCAAGCAGAGTCCAGCGCCCTGGGCATCCCACCGAGAGCCAGCCTGGCTGCCGGTCAGCCACGTGCCCAGACAATCTGTGACCCCTCTCTGAGCTGCTTTCCCAACTGCCAAGGGGTGAGGACATAGTCAGCCTCACTCAGCCTTGGGGGTTGTTGGGAGAACCACTCGCCACTGGTCCAGGAACGCTTGCGGAAGCCTCGGCTCTTACTGCCCCTAGGCCCTCCCCTCTTGTGGGACATTTCCCTGTGTCCTACCACACTAGGGACATCCCGGACACACCTCCCTCCTGCCCTCACCTGGGGCCTCACCCCTTGCCTGGTGAGGCAGGGCAGGCCACTCCACGCCTAGGTACACGCGTCCCGCCCCACTCCACGCCTAGGTACACGCGTCCCGCCCCACTCCACGCCTAGGTACACGCGTCCCGCCCCACTCCACGCCTAGGTACACGCTTCCCGCCGCACTCCACGCGTCCCGCCCCACTCCACGGCTAGGTACACGCACCCTGTCTCACTCCACGCCTAGGTACACGCGTCCCGCCGCACTCCACGCCTAGGTACACGTGTCCCGCCCCACTCCACGCCTAGGTACACGTGTCCCGCCCCACTCCACGGCTAGGTACACGCAACCTGTCTCACTCCACGCCTAGGTACACGCGTCCCGCCCCACTCCACGCCTAGGTACACGCAACCTGTCTCACTCCACGCCTAGGTACACGCGTCCCGCCGCACTCCACGCCTAGGTACACGTGTCCCGCCCCACTCCACGGCTAGGTACACGCGTCCCGCCCCACTCCACGCCTAGGTACACGCGTCCCGCCCCACTCCACGGCTAGGTACACGCGTCCCGCCCCACTCCACGCCTAGGTACACGCTTCCTGCCGCACTCCACGCCTAGGTACACGCAACCTGTCCCACTTTGCCTCCTGTGGCTTCTATGGCTGCACTCCTGGTCCCCCCATCCATCTCCCGAGACTCCACCTCCCTCCCCACCCCAAGCACAGGGGCCCCAAAGTTCTTCCCTTGATCGCTCTAGGCCCTTGTCGCAAATCCCATCCACCATCTCGGCATCCGCTCTGAGGGGCCTTTCTCTCCGGCCTCACTACCTCCAGCTGGACTCAAACCGTCCCAGCCAGCTCAGAGCAGGGCATCGCCACCCTCGATAGCCCATGACCCCCCAACTCAACAGGGGTGGACACGTCTCCTCCCCAACCCGGCCCCCAACTCCACCAGAGTCAACGGACCCTTCCCAGCGCCCAGGCTAGAGAACCAGACTGCTCTGGGGTACACCCTGCCATTCACCAGCCCCTGCCCTGCTCCCCACAGCCCCTCGCCTCTTCCGAAACTCGCAGTGATGTGGAGAGGGAAGGCCGGGTTTGAGTCCCAGCTCTGGCCGCTGCAGCCCACAGCAAGGTACCTAGCTTCTCCGAGCCTCCACTGCTCACGTGCAAGCTGGGCAGACACCGTCCTCATGGGTACGGTGAAGGCTCAGTGAACTGACATTAACAGTGCCTGACACCTGGGGCCAGTGTGGCTAATACTTGCCCCAAACTGTCCCTTCTGTGTCTGAAATTCTCTCCATCCTCACTCAGTGTCCCAGGGCAGGCTTTATGGGCTCAGACCCCTGACTATTGCGACAGTCTCTTCCCTGTCAGGTCACCACCATCCGCCCATTGGGATGGCATTCCTCAGCAGCACATTTGTCCAAATCCCTTCCCTGCTTCCTGGGACTCCCTACTGCCTTTGCAAGGACCTTACCTTGGCATTCAGGGCCCTTCACAAAGCGAGTCCAACTCATTGCATTCCTCAACTCAATGCTGTTCCCACCAAATGAGCTGCTCCCGTTCCCTTGTGACTGCACTAACCCACCTCTCTGTGCAGTGGTGCTCTCTGCCTGTCAAAAGCCCTCTTCTCCCCAAAGGCCTCCTTCTGAGCACCTGATTTGGAACCCCAGGGAACAATGCCTGCCTCTTTTAGCCTCACCAGCTAGCATGGGCTCTGTGCATTCATTTCACTCACTGGCTGTGTGACTTCTGTCAAGAGAATTAACCTCTCTGTGCTCCAATTTTCTCTCTGGCATAACAGAGACAACACAATATCTATGCAAAGTGGCTGTTAATTACTAAATGCTAGAAAATGTTAGACATTATTCCTAGAAAAGTAAAAACAAAAAGCCAAACCTTGTGAGGAGCCTAAAATAAAATCCTGATGGTCAATGCCTTGACCTTACTCCCTGGCCTGCCCCTGGCTTCACTTTCCCATTTTTCTTCTTCGATGGTGTTTTCCTCCCGGAACATTGTGCCAGTGGCCGACCGTGCCTGGAATTCTTTCCCCCCACACTCCTCCACTCAGGAAATCTCATGTCCTTTAGACCCTTGCTCTGGCCCTACAGCCACCTCCAAGGCTGTCCCCTGCACCTGGCTTCTCCAGATGCTCCTACTGGGTGACCGGGCCACCTTTGGGTCCCATGTGCTCTTGGTCCTTGGCCACAGCCCTGACCCCATGTTCCTCCTACACGTAGGTGTGTGTGTCTGGAGGCCAGGTTGGTCCTACTGGGTTATATGC
Organism: Avahi laniger; assembly: GCA_963575035.1. Classification (NCBI taxonomy): domain Eukaryota; kingdom Metazoa; phylum Chordata; class Mammalia; order Primates; family Indriidae; genus Avahi; species Avahi laniger. Next base: position 38,547 of record CAUYSK010031723.1, read on the forward strand.
ATTGTCACAACTAGCCTGGGGGCCACTGGAGGTGGCTCAGTTTCCTCAAGGCTGGTTTGTCCTTCCCCTCCCCGAGAGTAGGGGAACACTTCCCCTGCCTCCTCCCCCTGCCTAGGTGCCAGCAGGCCTTGGTAGTACTGGCTGAAATGCAGGGGTCTGCCATCCTCTCCTTAGAGGTCTAAAATAACAAGACAAGGAGGTTGTTAGGGACCTTCTAGTCAAAGCCCCTTATTTTACAAATGAGGAAACTGAGGCCAAGGACTTGTGGGAAGTCACAACCAGGGACAGCACCAGGGGGGCTATCCAGGTCTCACAGATTCTTTGCCCAGCGTGTCCTCCCTGGCAGGCCTTGCTTAGGCCAACATGGGCCCTGGGTGCCCCGCACCCCGACCTACCTGAAGCAGTCTGCATGCCAGTCGGCACTCAGGGCCTGGAGGTACTGGCCGTCATAGATCCTCTGGCCGCAGCTCGCACACACGGGCAACTCGCTTCCTGCAGGGTGGAAAGGGGGTCGGGAGGCATCCTTAGGAGGCGCGGCACGTGCAGGCCCCGCTAACCCCACGAGCACCTGCACAAATCCTCGTGTGCACACACCGAGCAGTCACCGTGCCAAAGCAGGAGAAAGGACGTTGGCCTGGGAGTTTTGCTGAGGTACTGGCTAAGTTACCAACCCTCTCTGGGCCTTAGTTTCCCTTTCTGTAAACTGAGAAGGGGGATCAGATGACCACCCTCCAGCAACAGCATTCTTCAACTCGGGACCTGGCAAGGTGAGTGGGAAGAGAGCAAGCAGTGGATTCACAAAGGAGGCAGTGAGTAACACTCTTGTCACAGTCCCTCTCCTTCCCTGTCTGCCCAGGAAGGAGCCCTAATAGGGCCTTTCAAAAGGCAGAGACTGGACAGGGCTGGGTTGGTACACTGTGGGCTGAAGCCCCCTGGGAGGGGAAAGGCAGGAAGCCTGGAGGTGCTGGCCCTAACTGACCCTTGGCTGTGCCCTGGCCTTACAAGGGCAGGGGCTGCAGAGCCAGGCACTCCCAGACACCTGCCCCAGGGAGGCCTGGCACCTCCTCAAGTCAGCCACCAGGCATGCTTAGTCATCCCTGGGGCCTGGCACCCTTGCAGCTGGTGGGCCCTGGAAGATGCCCTGGGTCTGTCCCTCCCCATTGTGCAGATGGGGAGACTGAGCCTCAGACAGGGACGGCTTGCCGGGTCACACAGCTAGGCTCCAAGGTCACGATGGCCTGCCCCTCTGTGAAGACCCAGGGACCTGAGGTCGGGACAATGGGGAGGTGGGCCCTTGCCCCCAGCAGGTTTCCACGTGCCTGCGGAGGGTTGCTGGTAGTGGGGGCAGGCAGGGCTGGCACAAGGACCTGCCTGGGCACCAGGTGGGCCTGTGTGATGGATCAGCAAAGGAAACCCAGGAAAGGAGACCCCAGACCCTGTCCAGGGCTGGGGAAGTCTTGGGGTCTTTGAGCCCTAACTGTAGTGCAGCCCTGAGCCCTGGGCCCCAGTGAGGGGAGGGGGCTACGGAGGCTAGGACGCCAGTCATGCTCCCAGCCAAGACTGCACCACCGGTGCAGGGAGAGGGAGAGGGAGAGGAGCCAGAGTCCCGCAGAACACCGCCTCCGGTTCCCGGGACGCGGGAGGCGTATCTCCCTCCGCCCATCCGGCCCCCGACCACCAGTACCGCGGGCCAACTACCGCGTCCCCAAACTTTACAGACGGGGAAACTGAGGTCCAGGCAATTAGCGCCTGGCTCAAGGTCACAGAGCAGGGTAGGTGCGGGACGGCCACTGGGACCCGAAGCTTGGGCTTCCCCAGCCACTCTTTCTTCCCAGGCCGGCTAGAGACTGGATAAAGGGTGGCCCCAGGGCGAGGCCTGGGAGGACAGAGCACGCGGATGGAGGCCGGCGCTGGACCGGCAGTGCCTGGGACTCCTCCGGGTGCCGGCAGCCGGAGGGTGGGGGCAGGCGGGGATGAAAGGGACGAGGGGCCCCCGGCCAGCAGGAGGGCAGCTCGCCCGGGCCGGGGAGGGAAAGCGGGTGGGAGGATGTCAGGGAGGGGCCTACGGGCTTCGGCAGGACGAGCTCATCCCCAAGGCGACAGGGGCGCGGCCTCGCAGCAGACCCTGCCTCCGCGCGGCCCGGCCCGGCCCTCCCGTGCCCCCGGCCCCGGCGGCGGCGGCGCCCCCGCCCGCCCGCCGGCCCGC
>CAUYSK010031726.1:0-12251 GCA_963575035.1 Avahi laniger
GCATTTGACCATACCTATCAAAATTACAAATGCACATACCCTTTAACCAGCAATTCTACATTTGGAAATATATTCTACAGATTTACTCACTTATGTGAAAAGTGATATATATATACACACACACATACACACACACACACGCACACACAAGATAATTCATTTCAAATTTGTTTATAAAAGCACAATATGGTAGTCACCTAAAATATCCATCAATATGTCTGAAATGTCTGAAATATCCATCAGTCTGAAATGTCAGTTCTTGATGTGCTCGTGGCCAAAGACAGACCAGATGCACCAAAGAAAGGCAAGCATGAAAATGAGGTTTATTGAGGAGAGAAAGATAGGAGAGCAAAAGGAAGGGGCCAAAAAGGGGGCTGGTAATGGTCTGCGTCGTGTTTTATAGTGCCAGGATTGGGACCTCCCTCATGGTTCAGAGGTCACCATGGAACCAGTTTGATTGGACAGTTGAGGGTCACATAATCTGAGTTTTAACGATGCAAGCAGGCTGTTCTAGGTCAATTTCTGGACTCTATAGTACCTATGCTGCTTGGCCTGTGGGTTAGAGAGTCCTCTGCATTCTTTTGCAGCTGGCCCACTAAGTTATAATTGGCCAATGTGTAGGGTATTCCCCCCTCTCCCAGGTATGGCAGTTACTCGGGAGAGGATTAAGGTGGGGCAGGACCAAGATGGAGGCCTGGGTCCACCCTCGTCCTTATTCTCAGGTGGGACAATTGAACAAAGGCAATAACACCCACTTTTGTCCCTAGGAGACCTAGAATCCCTAAATACCTAACAAAATAGATAAATACCTAATGAATAGAGTACTGTTTCTATAAATTAGAATGTATACATATAATGACATATTATGAATAGTAAATAAAGAATAAGAAACATTTTCATGTATAGATATGGGGTGATCATAAAGATACGGTTTTTAAATTTTTTTTAAGATGAGGTATTGCAATGTTGCCCAGTCTGGAGCTCAGTGGCTAGTCACAGGTGTGATTACAGTGCACTGCAGCCTCTAATTCCTGGCTTCAAGTGATCCTCCTGACATAACCTCCCAAGTAGCTGGAACTACAGGCATGTGCCAAAGATATGTTTTTAAATGAAAAATAAAAAGTTGTAGAACATTGCATATAGTATATAAACATTTAGTAAAGATTAATTGATAAATAAAAATATGTATATTAACTCTGGCTACTACAATCTACATGTCAATAGCATCAGATTACCTACCAGATACACCTTTTTTGTTAGAGCTACCATACATTTGATTGCATTCTTCCCTTTGTAGCATGCCTATCATCCTTATTTTAGCTTGTCAAAATTTAACCCATCTTTGGATCTTCTTGTAAATTTATCTTCCTCTTCTGTCTTTTCAACACAACCATCTGAACCTGGTTCTTTTTTTTCATAAAAGGTAGTAAAGTCTGTTACGTGTATATAACACTAGAGGAAGAGAAGGGAGAGAAAAGGAACATCTACCTAAATACATGTCTGCCAGACACATTGATGCCCTATGTCATTTAATTCTATAATAGCCCTTAAATTTGGGAACTATTGCAGTTACAGATGCTGTTAACCAGCTTGAGGAGATTAGAGACTGTTCCCAAATTCACACAGTTGATAATTGGAGGTGCAGAGGTTTAAACTCAGGTAACTAGGATTCCAAATCCATCTCCCCCGACATAGGCTTGTATTTGATGGAATTTCTGCCACTTTTCTTTAGAACTCAAACCTTTGAGTTCATCTAATTTGACACTCTTGATTTACCAATGAGGAAAAGAAAGCAGAGAGGTTAAGAGCTTTGCAAACTAGTTTGTTAGTGTCATTGGGATTGGATAGATGCCTGTAAAAACATATGTATGTAATTAGGACTAGGGATGTAAGGTCAACCTGGTACTTTACACTTTTATAATAGAGTTTAGGATTAACAGGATAATTGATAGTCTTTAAAATTAAAATGTTGGCACATACCACCGACAGGAGGAGGTTCAAGACTGGAAAGCATAAACATCTGAGAATGAATGTCTGTCTGTAAAAATTAATGTCCACCCATGACATTTATAAGAATGCTTTAGTGTCATTAATTCTTTGCCAAGCATCTTTCAGTGCTATTAATAAAAACAAAATGAGTTTTTGACATTCTCCTACAAAGTCCATGTGCCCTACGATAAAATCCTGAGGTCTCCTGCGCTTACTGGCCTCCTCCCTCCAAGATCTGGCTCCCAGCCCACAGCCTCTACCACACTGGCTCAGGAAGCAGGCAATTTCCTGCCCTGGCTGAGCCGGATATTAAGACCTCTTTGTTCCCTTATCTCTGAGAAATAACACCCCTCCGTAATACTCCAATGGCTGACTGACTCATGCCCCTACTTACCTAAAGGACTCTCTGCTGTTCTTTAACATGAGTGCCAGCTACGGCAGAGCAATTCACTCACATTCCAGTTGTAAAATGTTGCGGGGTGACATAGAGCATATTGGATTATTTTAGTTTGTATACTGCCTGGTATTAGAAAAAAGGAGATTTTTAAAAGAACTATAAAGCTAGGGGATCCTCCTCTCTTCTCCCACCCCCCACCAACTCATCCATGAGCAAACCCACTTTATGTCAATTTGCATTTGCGGAAGCATCCTCTCTCCCAGGAGACATCTTAAAGGGATTCATTCATATTGCTACAGACTAAACTGAAACTTCTAGGGCTATGTAACTTGGGCAATTTGACTATTCTCTTCAGAGGCAATACGTACAGAAATAAAAACTGCTGACAACTTCTGGGTACATCCAATGCATAGAGACACGTGGCATATCGATCTATACACATAGGCTGTGTTCTCTGCTTCACCAATGGTTAGTAATACCATCTGCACATCCACAGCTTGTCCGGTTTCCAGGTTTCTTCCATTTGGTGGAATGCTCTTAATACAATATTCCTATTCAACACTTCAAAGCCCTTTCAAAACATTTCACTTTTCATGTAATGCATGCCCTACATTCCAGCTTCTTCTGTTTGGAGCTCTAATACTAGGAAGAGCTAAAAACAGTAAATCATGATGACTGAGCACAGAAAATAAAATTTAGAAGTAAAAATGTAGGAAGCCCAATCTTCCCTCCTCCTTCACCGGCAGGGTTAAAGGAACCAAAACATTTCAGAGCTAAGAAATCTTAAAGATCATTTAGTCTCACCAGCTCATTTTAGAAGTGTGGAAATGAGGAGTAAATTCCAAGTAAAGGAAACAATATTTGCATAGACACAAGGATGCTGATTGTGCCACCAGAAGAAGACTCTGACCAGATAGGCCAGTCAGGAAGAAATACAACAAAAGATTAAATAAGTAGGATTAAATAAATTTACAAAGGACCTTGAATTTTCATTTGCAACTTGTGAATCAATTTTCCACTTTCTTGGAAATTTAAACATTGAATCATACAAGTTAGATTTGGGAAGGAACTCAGGATCTCAGCTCTTATTTCTTTCCTTCGTAACACTTCATTTAGTTGCAATTTTTTTATTAATTTAATTTTAAAACCTTTGCCATCCAGTAGTTTATAATCTTCCCGGCATCTGGCACAGTTGGCAGGCAGATAGTAAGTACTCAGAAATTATCTTTGGAATGAACGAGGTCATCTGAATTAACTTTCTATGTAGGGATGACATCATTTTTATAGCTTCCTGAACAGTCGACTCTTTAACTGTGGTCTTTATGAATATCCTCCCTGATGAAATCTGGTCATCACCAAGGTATCCCTTGCCCCTGTCAGGCCACCATTATGGACAAGGTGCCAAATTCTTTTGGAAGACGGGGTATGAAATTTAGGTTACCAGGACAGTCTAGCTCAAAGAACATTAGAATATTGAATGATTCTTGTAATTTTAGGTAAGATATAAGGAAATGAAATATGTGAGGACCCTTTTGTACTTATCAAAAAAACTGCATGGAATTAGGCATTACAATATCCATGTCACATATGAGGTAACTGAGGTTAAGCTTTGAGTAATTTATTCACGGCAACACAGCACACAGTAGTGAAATTAATTTGAAATCAGGTCTGGCTTTGAAGCTCCAGTTCTTCCTAACTTCCTATGTTGCCTCTATTAAAATATATAAAACAGAATTGCTCCCCTCAAATAAGTTGCAGTCTAGCTGGAGAGACATATTCGTAAACATCCAGTATAATGTTTATCACCAGTATGTAAAATGCACAAAGCTATTAGTTCTGCCCGGAGTTTGGAAATGTCAGGGAAGTTTTCACCAAAGAGATGGCTTCTAACCTGAGTCATGAAGGTTATTATCAGGTGGCAATTACCGGACTCATCAGAAAGAGTGTCTCAGAAGGGGTCCAAGAACTCGGTGAAGCTAGAAGATTTCCTTATTGGAGCGTGTGTTCCAGCCAGGCTGGGACAGTATTTACGGTGGAATTTTTATAAGGTTTTGCGTGCTCACTACACAAGCACCCCTTCAATTCCACCCCTCCCACCCCATGTGCTTGCGTGTGCACACGCGCATGCACACACACACACGCACACACACAGATGCCCACCACCCCTGTGTCCTACCATGCCTAGACAGACTGTCTCAGTGCCTTTTCTACTACACTCACTGCCTCTGAGCATTAATAAATAAGGTGTTCAGTTTATGTAATTATTAGAGCACAGCCAGAGAAATTTTAAACTTCAGACACGGTTAATTTAACTGATTTAAATGTTGCAGACACTAGTCTAGCACCAAAATTTTAGGATAGGGAGTAAATACAGACTAGGCATCAGTAGAGAAATTTCCTGGACTTCTCAAGTTCATAATGGAAATTGGCTAATATCCTCTATAATTTTCTTTTAATGCAGATGGAATCAGTCTCTCATGGAAACAGATACCTTCCTGTACATTTATTGCATGTGAAAAAAATACTGTGTCTGGCTTTAAGGCAGCCATAGACCACCGCACTCTCTTGCTTAGAGGAAACTCAACAGAGAATTTAAAATTAAAACTTCAGCTTGTTCATCACACAGAAAACCCCATATAACACTAATAGGCTAATAACAAATTAAACTTTTATTACAGTATTCAAACAGAACAACAGGAGTTAGTTGAGATATTCAGCAAGTGATCGATTTGTGTTTATTGTTTAGTTATTAATAGGCATTGTGAAAATAATGGCCTTTCAAAAAAAAAATTGCTACTCCTGAATGATGCCCTGGTCACTTGATAAACTTTGAGTCCTTGGAAGAATACATTAAATTTGAAGTTACTTTCACCAAACACAAAATGATACAGAAGCTGATGGAGCAGAGAGTGGTTGTATATCCAAGATGAACTGGATGTAACACCCACTTCTACAGCTCATCAGTGATACTGAGGCTGAGGGTAGGATGTGTCAGGGATTTGGGCACAATCCTACCACCAGGTTAAGAAAAATATTGAAAAATGATGGTGGGAAATGATATGAACGGCGTGTGGAAAGAAGTCTAATTTGAGAGAGGACCTGATTTCCTTAGTCCTGAACATGATAGGCCTCAAATTCCCAACACTCCATGGTTTTTACAACTTGATAGTCTTAATGAGGTCATGGAAGATGACGTGGAAGTAACATTAAATCTTTGTGGGTCCTTAGAGAGCAAGCGCTGCTGCTACTGAAGAGAGTTCAGAGAGTTTTCTCCCGCATAGAACTTTAACATGTCCAAAGGAGCCAAAATATGCTTTTGAAAAAGCGACCCTAAAAATGGGAACCACAGCAGTGATGTGTTAAAGACGATGCCCAAAGCATTGACCTGTAATGAAGTAACTTAGGAAGAGACATCTTTAGAAAACGCTGTTCTATCTGGAGTCACAGAAAGACACAGAAGGGTATTAAACCAGGAAGAGGAAGTTGAGAAAATTATGCCTTAATAGCATGGTCTTCCTTCCAGGTTGTCACACTTCCTCTTTTAGGGAAAATGGTCTTGGAACTTTAGAACTAGAAAGAATATTAGAGATCATACAGTTGGGAAAACTGAGGCCCCAGAGGCAGTGACTGATCCAAGGCTACACAGCTAGTAACTGGTCAAGCGGGACTAGATCCCACCTTTCAGACTTCTGGTGTTCTCTGGTTTAGGGATTAGAAGACTGGATCTAGTCCTGGTTTGTCCACCAACTAGCTATTGTTTATTAAATAGGGTTTATAAGCTCTTTATTCCTGGTTTTCTCATGTGCTCTGTTTCATAGTTGTTAGAATAAAATGAAGATGTGGCATGTAGCATTCATTATAAAAGGCAAATAGTACTATTCAAAAATAAACTCTTCCTGCCAGATGGTATATTCTTGGAGTTTAAGGATGGGTATTAACTTGGTATCTTTCCCAGGTTCTAGCACAGACATTACATAAATATCAATGAAATGAACTGAAATATCTTCCATTTTTATAAACTCAAAATAACCTGATCGTGAACTACAGGGAAACCATCCAGCAGAGCTATTTCCAAGAAGGCTATATTGAATTCTCAAAACAATAAATGTACTCTTCGGGGAAAAGCAATACTCATCTGCAACACAGTCTTAGATCTGGTGATTGCATCCAGTAAGAATTTAATGATATAGGGCTGGTTGGGAAAAAAAATTTATTACATTTCCAGACTTTGAAATCCCAAAATATTTTCTAATTATTATGCAACTTATTTTCCTTATTTCCCTATTTCAGTAGAGAAAACCTCTATTGTAACATATCTTTCCTATATTAGCAAACTAAATAAATTTAATTGAAAAAATACACAGGCCCACTCAGCAGTTGGTTAATAATTCAATGCAAGTGACATCTACTTTAAAAATACTATCAGCATTTATGAACCAACTCATTCATTAAATACCTCAATCAAATTATAATTCAGTTCAAGCTTTGCAGTTGAACTTTCTAAAAATAGAATCTACTCCGTTGATACAACTTGATATTATTTCACTTGCTACCAAGTTTTAAATGGAAGAACACATACCAGATATTTGAATTCATGGAATGTTGGTCTTTAAAAATCTATCATTCTTATTTGTCCCTGTATCTTCTTAAATATCTCTCTTGTTAACTAGTATATCAAATGCCTTATGTTAATATTTATTCTTTTGCATCTTCTCAGAGAACATTCATCAGTCAGCACATAAAAATGACACCTTCCCTCATTTCAGAATGGCTGAATTTTAACAGGTATATTTTGTGAAATTCAGCCAGCTTGCCACCAGTTTTGTGAGGAAATGAAATTGGTCCAAATTGCCAAACTTGATTTTATCTCTCAGCTTTAGAGCATAGCAACGCTAGTTAATTTCATCATCAGAAAGTTCCAGGATGAAATTCTACCAGGTGAAATGGTACAAGGAAATAAGATATCTGAGTGAAATGAAGTCAATCCTCAAATTTGGTTTCCCTCACTGAAGAAATTCCAGACAGTGTATTTTAATATATAGAGCCTCTATTGCCATTATCCAGACCCTCTGTGGTTCTTACATTCTTGCCAACTAACATCTTCCACTTGCAAAGATGGAAAAATGCTCCCAGAGACATGGTCACCATCTCCATATTTTGTGGTCACAATGCTTTGGATTGTTCCCACACAAGAATTTTGGTGTGCCAAATGGTGGCCATGAGTGGACTTTGCTTACTCAGAATATACTGCAATATTTTAATGCTTATTAGCAGTTCCTTGAATATTTGAGTTCGAGGAAAACATATTCCTATTTCACTCACAGGAGTTCTAACAGAAGAAAAATTGCCTCTATGGGATAAAAGAAGACATCCACACAGTTTGCCCTGAGCAAACTATAACGGGGGTTTGCTTAGCAATAGCCTTTAGATGGGGGTAATAAGAGGAGACCAGAAGAATGGGAATGTCAACACGTGACCTACATACTGTCCTAGGTGGTGTGAAATATTTCTTCATCAAAAATTAAACAAGATAGATCAAGTAAATTGATTGGCTCCGGAAGTAGCTCAGTGAGGATGCACAGAATGCTGTAAGAGAAGAGGTCAAGTACTACTTTTGAAGGCTTTTGAAGTCACGTTGCAGACCACAGGCTTCAAGTCAGACGGATATGGGTTTGAATTCTGGCTCCATCACTCACTAGTTGAGGATCTTGGATAAGTTACTGAATCTCTCCGAACCTGTTTCTGCATCTGGAAAGTGGGGGAAACACTGACCACCTCAGTGGGCTGCTATGGGCATTAAATGGCGGCACAAGGGTGTGAATGCTTAACCCAGTGCCTGGCACACAGCGAGACCTGAAAAAATGGCTACTCCAGGGGATCAGACATGCAATGCCTAAGTTTTACAAAGGGTTACGTGGACTAAACAGAAAGGAGAGGGTGCTGTCATTACAAGTGATAAGGTATGGTAAGTCCAGAAACCCCATTTAAATCTTCTGCTCTTCTAAGTAAAATGATTGATTATTAGTAACCATATTAACCAAATTCAGGAATAACATAAAAATTAGATTTCAATATTAATTGGAGATTTTAAGAACTATATGGGTCAAGGATATCAAACTGTATGATCATCAGACAATGAAGAAGTTTCTCAACCAAAGAAGATAAAAAGAACACTGTACAACGTAAACATTAGTGGTTCTGCCGATGTCACCTCAAGGATCAGCTGATGATTTTGACAATATGAATTTGTACTTATATCCATGATCTTTCATTAATAACAAACTTTCCTAAAGCATTAAGGAATTTGGTAGCAAATGAGGTATCAGGACTTGCCATTTACATAGCTGTTCAGAGCTGTGCAAACCATCTCGAATCAGTCGTTATTGCCCAAAGAAAGGTGATAGCTTTTCCTTGATCAACAAAGGTGAAAGCACAGTAGCCTTCAGAGCAGTGTTAGCTAGAGATCACTAACAGTTTGAAGATACCGCCTCGGAATTCCTTCAATGTTGCACTTGGCTGGATAAGCAGAGAGTGATACAATAGCCCCTTCATTATCCTCTCAAGTCAGTTCTTGCCCATCTTGTCCCCAAATTATTTGTTCAATAGTCAAGAAACTAGATTATAATTTTGACATAGGCATAAGCTAAACCCATATTTCTATCCCTAAAAGGGCTAGAACCATATCCTGAGCCCCCAGAATTAGTTTATTTTTAACATCTGAGAAACAACACTGTTATTTCCGTTTTCAGGACAAGCTGCCTATCTAGAGGGGGGCCATAGAACCTAAGAGTGGAATGGACATAGCTTGAATAAAACATGTTCAATATTATATTTTTTATATTTAGAAACAAATAAACAATAAAAGATTTTCCAAAAGCTACAGAAAGAAAAAAGTTGGATATAATCCTCTTGGCTGGTGAAGGAAGCCAGAAAACAGAAAACAAACAGAACAATGATCCTTTTCCTTCTCTTCATGCATTTGGTTTTCCCTTTTTGCGGGCAGAGCACAAAATAATTTCCAGAGAAATATGAGATTTGTCTTTACCAAAGAAGGGCAGAGGTTATAAAAAGGTTGAGAAACACCTATAGAAACCCACCAGCTGGAGAACTATTTAAACATCTCTAGGGACAACATATTCTCCCCATGCGGCATGTTGCAGGAAGGAGATGAATTGTAGCCTTTAATCTCCTCTGTGGTAAATGGAGCCCAAAAAATCAGATTGTAAACACTGGAATACTAGCTTGAGTGGTCCTACTTAAAGATTTTATTGTGGCGACTATGTCAGACCTTTGTTGTTATCACTTCTCTTAGAAGGAATAACTAAGTTAGATGAACAAGATCCCTGAATGAAGATTCATTTCTTTGCAGAACTGCTAATCCAACATTCGTTTTAAAATGTAAAAATAAATATTACTCTTACAATTGTCAATTTTATATAAATTTAATACATGTTACTTTTTAAGATGACCTTCACTTAAATAAGACTTGCACTGATATGTCTAATTTTGCCATAAAAGCAAAGTATTTTTTAGAATGTAAATATGATTATGTGTTTATTATATATAACTATTACATGTTAGGGTGGAAAGTTCAGTAGGTGCTCATGGAGCAGGTGGAGAAAGATTTCTCACACAGAAATTAAGTTATAAAAGTAAAATTTATTTTATCCTTTGGAAGGACAGAAAGAATGAAAGAGAGAGAGAAGTGGGGGGAAAGAAAGCAGAGAGATGGCATAACATCCCCAAAAAAGAGAAAGGAAATTCTAGCCAGTATTTTTTGTTTAATACTAAGAATCTGAGTATCTTGTGCTATGAAGTATATGACTTCACCACCTTCCATTAGATTTTTATTTCTTTGCATCATTGAGATATCTGCTCAGTGTGTTTTCAACCTTATTTCTCACTGATGAGAAAGTGGTTTGTCATCAATGTTAGATTTTTGAATCAAAATAATATTTTACAAAATAAAAAAATCACCTTTCTTTGGGCAATAAAGACTGGTTCAGGACGATTTGTACAGCTCTGAACAACTATATAAATGGCAAGTCTTGACATGTCATCTGCTACCAAATTCCTCAATGCTTCAGGAAAGTTTTTTATTGATGACAAATCACAGTTATAAGTACAAATTCATATTGTCAAAATTATCAGCTGACACTTGAGCTGACATCAGTAGAACCACTGAAGTATTTATATTATAATGGGAATAAACATGCTAGAAACAGTTGAATCCCATCATTGCTAGGCTGTGGGTGATTGTTGAGTGAGTTGTGACAAGGACTTTAGGTTTTGCTAGTCTCCAAACCCGGTTGATAAACCAGTTCAAATAAAAATGGGCCCAAGGCCAAGTGGGTGGGAAATAAACAGTTCAGAATCTCAAACAGCAGTGGAGATTGTTTTCAGAGTTGTTTTCAGAGTTATGCAGCTCTATAATCGTGTTTCGTCTCCTTACATGGATACGCAAAGACAGTGTTTACTGCCATTGATACAGCCTCACTGTACACGTGCCAAGGCTGGGCCTGCAGGGCAGCGGCCACTCTGCAGAAAAAGTGCTGGATAAGACAGCTGAACTCATCCGGAGATGGGCTGAGATAAGGCTATAAAATCAGTCATGGAAGACAGAGAGTTTTGGATCATCTACAGCAGCTGGGGCTCTCTTCCCCTCATGTCCAGCTGGGCAACTCTGAACTCCTTTTTTGTATGCAGATGTTTTATCCCAGTGGACAGCTCAGCTCAGAACTAGGCAACAACTGCATGCGGTGGATTTAACTCCTGAGATGCTTCACTGGCACTTAGGTCCCTGACAGCAAACTCAGAAGAACTCTTTAAAAACCAACTATGTAACTGTGGGTTATCTGAATAAGTCATTGCATTTGTAAGACTGACCGCTGGATATTCTTGCCATTTTGATTGCCTTGCAAGCCATGACAGGTTCCCATGTGCCAATCTTTCTAGGAAATGAAGAAAGGCAATAGACATTGAGACACAGCAGGGACCCCTTTTAGGAGCCTGCTGGGCACCCCAAGCATGGAAATACAGGAAAATCTTGAGTCCCTTCAGAGAAAGCTCCGGGCACCTAGCAGGCTTTGAAAAGTGAATGGCAACCTGATGAGCACAGCGGCCTTCCAAGCAAGCCAGTTACAAGGTGTTTTGGTTCCCTGTGGAAACTAAAAGATGGCATGGTAACATATATGCTTGAGTTGTTTTTCGGCAACCCCCGCCAATGGAAGATTCAGACTAGGGGGAACTGAGGAATTGAACTCTGACCACCTTTCTTTGTTCTAAATTTCTCCCTGAGGGGCCTGGAGAAAGTCACACTCATCTTAACATTTCAAAGAATCTCTGAATCCACCTATGACCTGCAAGCCCTCTGCTTTGGGATACCCTGCCTTTTGAGGCCAGGCCAATGTACAGCCTCCCTATATTAATTTACAATTTTGCCTGCAACTTCTGCTTTCCTGAAATGTAACTCTGCCTTTAAAAACTCTTGCTCGTAAACCATGGGGGAGTTCAGGTCTTAGCATTAGCTGCCTGTTCTCCTTGCATGGTGCCACACAATAAAAATGCTTCTTTGTCCCACTGCAGCTCTCAGCTTCGGTGTCTGGCTTTGGTGCACCAGGTGAGTGGACCCCAATCTGGTTCAGTAACAACATCAAATATTAGATGCCATTGGTGGTGGCATCCATCTGATTGGATACAGATAAAGAAATTATAACATGAACCTATACCACCAGCACTACTCTTTAAGGAAGAATTAATTGGAAAGGACTGGTTATTGTTAGATTGGTGAAGAAAATGTAACAGTAGAATCTTATAAGGCTTTAGTCCAGACTCAATTATTTGCTTCAGGATAGAAAATTCAGAG